>VZTF01003064.1:1223951-1259468 GCA_013397755.1 Cnemophilus loriae
CTGTGGCCAGTTACTGGTCGTCTGTGGGCTACACTGGGAATTGCTGCTTTCCTTTGTGTCATTGTGGCTGGATTGTTTATTAGTTCTTAGTTCTGGCAGCGATAGCACAGCCTTTGTTTCTGCAGGTAAACAGCAATTATTTATTTATTTGTCCAGGTTTGTGATGAGACTTTTTTCTGCACAGTGGACCTCTTCCCAGGGTGGGGCTATTTAAAAGGTAGAGGTAGTAAAAATAATAGAGCTAGGTATAACATTTGAACATCTGTCATGGCATGACCCTTTCTTAAGATGTCTGTGTGCACTGATAAGCTCTCCTTGAGGCTGAACAGTCCCAGCTCTCTCAGCCTTCCCTCCTGAGAGTTGCCCAAGTCCCTCATCATCTTCACAGCCCTCCAGTATGTCCTTGTCTGTCTTGAACTGGGGAGCCCAGCACCAAACACAGCACTCCAGAAGTGCCTCAGCAGGGCTGGGTAGAGGGGCAGGATCACATCTCTGACCTTCTGGCAGTGCTCTTCCCAATGCACCCCAGGATACCCCTGGGCTTCTTGGCTCCCAGGACACTCTGCTGGCTCATGGAAGCTTGTTGTCCACCAGGACCTTCTCCAGAGAGAAGGTCATCTCCTGGAAGGCTATCCCATTGGTCAAGCGTGATTTCCCTTTGGTAAATCCACATTAGCTACTCCTCATCACCTTCTTTTCCTGTGTGTGTTTAGAGGTGAGAGCCAGGATGAGCTGTTCCAACACCTTTCCAGGGCTGGAGGTGAGGTTGACTGACCTGTGGTTCTCTGAGTTCTCCTCCTTGCCCTTTGTGAAGACTGGAGTGACACTGGCTTTCCTCCAGTCCTCAGGCACCTCCTATTTTCCATGAGCTTCCAAAGATAACGGAGAATGGCTTAGCAATAACATTTGCCAGCTCCCAGAGCACTTGTGGCTGCATCCCATTGGGGCCCATGGGTTTGAGGGTGTCAGGTTTGATTAAGTGATCTCTAACCTGATTCTCCTCAACCAAGAGAAAGTCCAGGAATATTCCTAGATAATGTAGTCTTGTCCTGTTTGTAAAGGCCTGTGCTCCACATACATGATTTATGTATGAGCAGTCAAATTATTGGTTATTTTCTGGTTAAAATGCATCCTAAGCGGTCCATCTATCCAGCTGTCAGTTAATACAAATTAATGAGCAGTCCCATTGCTTGCCTTCATGGTGTACCTGCTTGCCTCACTTTTCTCTCTGCGTTCTTTGAAATTCTGAAAATTTGTATCCATTAATGATGGTGTGATGTACAGATGGAAAGGAAGCTCGCCCACAGAATTTCTGTTCGTCTGTTCTCCATCCTGGAAGATTTACGCTACTAAATATACCTGTGAGACTTAAATTTTGATAGGCTTTATATTTATACTCAATTTAGGTTTGAATTACGGTTGCAGTAGAGTTTATGTGAAAGTTCCTTATGTTTTTTAGGAGGAACCACCCTTGTTTCTGTGCAGCACTTGGCAGAGTAGCATCTGGGGGGTATAAAAATGCACAGTGTTCATGGAATTGTCTTAGAGTATCATTTAAATCTCCTCTCAGTGGTTTAAGTTAACTTCTGTTTCTCCACAGGCTGCATGCAAGTTCATCAAATCTCATGTGGACTCCAGCAGTGTTGAATCCCTCTTTTATGCTGCCCAGTCCATCCAGGTCCTGTCTGGCTGTGAGGTGAGTGTGGAGCCCTGAGTTCTGCAGACAGATATTACCAAGGAAATACTTGCTTTGTTATTTTTCTTGGGTTTGTTTTATGCATAACTTTCTTTTAGTGGATTGGTCTTTGTTGTGCCTTAGGTAAATAAATGTTTGGGTGTGCTCTACATAAGGCAAAGTATAAACATACAACACAAGTATTTGGTCCAGAGTAATTCTGAGGGGATGTTTTTTAATTAAACACTGGTGGCTAAGAAAAAAAGCACCACATTTTATTTAGAATTCTCAGGACTGTCTCAATTAGAAACTGCTTGGGTGGATGACAGACTGTTTGGGTGTTGGAACACTGCTGGATACAGTTGCAGACCCCCCTTGCTGAACTGGGGGGGGTTATCCAAGCCCTGTTTGTCATCAGTACACCTGGCTGCTACACAATGATGTGATGCCACGTGAAAAGCAGTAGCAGGTTACCAGGATTAATCTGAATCATGGATTATCCTGACTACTTGATGGTTGACAGCAAAATTAGGGATTTAATTAATTAAACTAAAAGGCAATGAATGATAAATGTGTTTTTCAGAAGCTTATAGTAGTTCAGCAGTCTAATGTTGCTCCATGAAGGAATCGGTGGTGATTTGAAGGCCGTGTGTTTTCAAGTGTGAACCGCTGTGTTCCCTGTGCTCTTCCTCAGGTCACCATTTCAAATGAGACCAGGGAGCTGCTGCTGGCAGCTGTCAGTGAGGATTCCTCAGTCACCCAGATCTTCCACTCTGTTGGTGCCCTGAGTGGCTTTGGCCTTCCTTTGGCATCCCAGGAAGCACTGAGTGCTCTCACTGCTCGTCTCAGCAAGGAAGAGAGCGTGCTGGCGTAAGTCTAGACAGGAGGGATTCACATGTTTGTCTTCCAGGCAACTGGGTTTTGAATTAAAGAGTATTTTAATGCTTAATTTAATATTTGTAATATAGATGCAGTAGAGTAGGTGCTATGTTCTCATTTGAAGTATTTGTCCAGTTCGTTATTGTTCCTCGGGAGGAATGAAATGTTTTAGGGCCATTTTTGTATGATTTTGTAAATGAACTTATTCAGTTTAGTTCAAGGATAATTGTCAGTAAAGGGATGGTATCCCAAAAAAGCCTCCTCTTAGAAGGATTAACAACTGAATTTTTACTTTATACCCAACAATGATTCTGTGTCATTTGTGGTTTCAGCAGACTTGATGCTCTTTTTCAGCCCTGTTGTTTGTAGTTTGGGGTGCCTGCACTGTGAGCTGGAAAATATGTGCCAGTAAGCTGAAGGAATCCTGGCATTTATCACCAAAGAATTTCGTTTCACTGTGAAACAAGAGAACAGAATGTCCCTTAAAGGCTGAGGAAGAAAGGGAAAATTAAAACTTGCTTTGTTGACTAAAAAAAGTGGATTCCTGGAAGCCTCAATAGCAAGTCTGGGATCTGTGCTCTGCAGGGATCAGTTTGTTCTCTTCTCTGCCTTTGAGTCTCTGAGTTCTTGCAGCGCTGATGCAGCTAAAGTGACATTCTGTAATGAATGCGAAGTTCACACTAAACCACTTCAGATTCATTCTCTTGAGTGAGCTGAAGGCAGGAACAGCTGTTTTACACTTCATTCAGAATAGAAAAGGCAGTTGCTTTGATTTAATTGATGTTTGGCTTTTAAGGAAGGAATAATCACACACTTGTTTGGTTTTGTTTGTTCTTGTTTAAGAACCATCCAGGCTTTGGAGACGGCATCTTACCTGTCCCAGCAGGCAGATCTAAGTAGCATTGTTGAGGAGATCGAGGTAGGAACACAATGTGCTCTCTAATTATTCAGAAATTTGCTAGATCACTTTAGAACTAAAAGATGTATTAATGGGAAAAACAAAATGAAAAACCAGCCTGGCTAGTTGTCTGCCTACATGATGTGGCTTGGCTTTCAAGCAGATAATTCCTTGGACTTTTATCTGTTTCACGGTAGACTGAAACATAGAAAATCCTGACATTTACATATAATTAAATCCACTAAAGGCTGGAGATTTCTCTTTCTTCCTGTTTCTAAATAACTATTATAAAATATATCATTGATCCCATACAGATAATTCTTGATTACAGGCCTAACAGCAGAGTTAACTTCTGTGGATCCACTAGAATGCAATTTAAATTTTAATAACTCTTTCTGTCAGGATCTTGTCGCTCGCTTGGATGACCTGGGTGGAGTTTACCTGCAGTTTGAAGAAGGAATTGAGACTACTGCCCTGTTTGTTGCTGCTGCCTATAAGCTGTCAGACCACGTGGGTACAGAGCCAGCAATAAAGGAGGTCAGTACCTGCCTTTTCCTCCGTTGCACACTGCAGCTCCCAAAAAGGATCTGCCCAGTCCCTGTGGTGCAGTGTAAGAGGCCAGTGTAACTGGGTAGAATTTCTACTGGAAAAAGCATTGAGCACACTCAGTGAAAAGAGACATTGTGGAGGGAATGCTAAGAAACACAATCTAAAAGGAAATTCCAACTTAAAGATCACAGGCCAGATTTGTTGGGTTTTTTCCTTTTTCAAGTGTACAGAAGGAAATTGCAAGTGAGGCTTAGTTTTTCTTTGTTTATTGAGACAAGGTGTTGAAAAAACCCCTCGTTTCAGAGTTTGTTCTGGTATTTGGCACTTGTGTAGCACTTTCCAGCATTTCAAGGTGTTTTGCAAATGTTATTTATCTATGAGGAAATGCAGGCACCCGAGTTTGGGGTGCCAAAAGAGAGACAACATTACCATGTGCGTGCAGGAATTCAGATGAAAAAACTTGTTGTCTAAGATGAAAGACTGTTGGAAATTTCTTTTGATCTTGCTTAAGCTAGAAATCATTGCTGCAAGCTATCCACTTGATATTTTTTTTCCACAAGTTGATGGAGTTAGATGTGCTTTGGAGTGAGAATGGCAGCTCCCTAAAGCACGAGCCAAAGTGGCAGGGTTAAGACTGAAGCCAGTGTAAGATATCTGAGTTCAGTCCTGGCTCTTTTCCACACTGCTGCCAAACAGACTAATGCAAAGTAATTTTGATGTCATTTTTGAGGTGGTGCTTCTGCCACACACAATTCAAACTGTCATCGTCCAAATGATGCTTAAAAAAAAAAAAAATTAAGGGAAATTGTTTAGGTTTTTTTTCAGAATTGTGCTGTCAGAAGTGCTGCTGTTGGGGCTTAAGGCTTTATCTCTGGTGGATGGTGAGAGTGCCTTTGGAATGCCACAAAACTGTCTTTAAAAAATAACATGTAGTATTTGAAAAAATAGCTGCCTTTTTTCCCCCCACAACTTCAATGAGAGTGTCAGTTGCTAATTAGGGTCTGGAGCAGTGCCATGCCCTCCACAGACATGAAAAACTGCAGGATTTGCACTGTGCAGGAGTTTTGTAGCATTTGTCTGGATGCTTTCTCTAGTTGTGGTGTTGTTTGGTACTCACTAGTACCAAAGGAGAGTGAAGCAGGAGAGTGAAAATTTGAGATGCAGTGGATTTCATTTAAAAGTGTTCTTTGTAGGGCACTAAGTTGTATCCCTACTGCTTTTTTTGGGATTGTCTTTGATTGTTCTCATTCTAATTAAAATTTAGCCCAAAATCCTTTGTTTGGATCAAAGTACAGGTAGCCAATTCTGCTGTTTTCCACACTAGCAGGGAGCGATGGAAGAAGCTGAATGATGATGGGTAATGAATAATCTGCAGAGAGTGGTGCAGATGCCCTAACCCTACTGAGTCAGCCTGCAAAACCAGCTGGGGGGATGCAGTCCCACTCCTACTTTGGAGAGAACAAATTAGCTTTGGCACATCCCAGAGCCAGAGCTGGTTCTGTGCTCCTGGTGGTACTGCTTTAAAGCTAATCCTCTTAGCTTGAGGACACTGCTGAGCCTAAGGGGATAAGTCTGCATGGGCCTAGACTGGCTCCTTCCAGAGCCATTGGGATGCTTTGCTCCATGGCCTTCCCACCCTGGCAGGTAGCCAGGACATCAAGCCTGGTCGTGCTCCACTGTATGAAGACAATTGTGCAGCTCTTGCAGCCACATTGTCTTTTTGGAAGCCACATGTAGTCTGGGTAGTTGAGCTGATGACATCTTCCACTCCGAAACACATCATTTGCAGAGGTGGATCCAAATTCTGCTTTTCTGAGTTCTTGAGACAGTTCCAACCATTGTGGTTGGAACCTCCCAGCCAAGAATAAGAGTGCACATGTGAAATTCCAAAGGTAGATCATTTGGGGCTGCTTCATAACTTGAACTATTTTTAAAGCAAATGGAAAATTAAACAGTCTTTTATGAAGGATATTTTCATTAACAACATAATACTGAGCCAGTTTGCAATGTTGTGGTAAGCTGCTGGTGCTTGTATGTGATTGGCTTTTCCTCTTTCAGGATCAAGTTATCCAGCTGATGAATGCGATTTTTAGCAAGAAAAACTTTGAGACAGTCTCAGAGGCCTTCAGCGTTGCTCGTGCTGCAGGTTCCTTATCCCAGAACCGCTTCCACTTGCCCGTCATCGTTGTCCCTGACGGGCCTGCGGCTGTGTCTCATCATCAGCCCGTGCTCAGGGTAAGGCCTTAGCCCCAAATCTTGGCTCAGTCTGTGATACTGTAGCTCTGGGCTGACTGAAAGTGTAAGCTGATGTCTTTCACTTTTAGCTCTGTGACTCAGGTTCCAGCAGATCTGGGGTTTTAGCGCTTTTGTGAAGTGATTCTCAGGAACCTCGGCTTACCAGGGCTTACCAGGCACTGCCTCAAGAAGGCATGGCGTGGACGTCAGCTCTTCACCTTCCTCATTGTGTTAGAAAGGACAAGGGAGTCTGGGATGCTGAGCAGGGGAGAGCTCCGGGTGTGTAACACAGAGGGGTACCGAGTTGTCTGTGCTCCTGCATTCCTTCTGGGACAAAAAGTTTGACAGAAATGCTGGTTTTTCTCTCGTAGCTGCAAGTGACCAATGTGATGTCCCAGCTACTGACTCAAGTTTCTGTAAAGCTTGACCAAGCCAAGTCTGTGTCTAGCAAAGCTACTGTCCTTCAACAGCTACCATTTACTCTCTCTGGGTAAGAAAATAAGTTTATTTTTAGAGTAAGGCAAACAGGTGTTATTTAAACGATGTGAAACTTACTTTCCATAAGTGTTTTTCCACCAGAGAAATGTTTCTGTGATAGAAAACTCAAAATGCTGTGGATGTGTTTTGTTGGTGTTGAGTGACTGAGCACATTTGGTGGTGATGGGGAATTTCTGTTGTTTTTTCCTTTGACTGGGAGTGGGAAATTCCAATGTTCTTTTGACTTTGGTCAGCTTTGAAGAATTCTTTTCCTGCTGCACTTAGCAATGTTAGTTTTGTGCTGTGTATCTTTACCTGATTAATGTAGCATATTTGGAGACTTAACACCTTGGCGTTTTTTGTTACAGAGATTTCTTTGAGCTGAACTTCATGAATGTGAAACCTGCAAGTGGATATTATGATTTCTCTATCAGTGTCGATGGAGATAAGCGATTTATTGCTAACAAAGTGGAGGTGAGTGTGCTCTTTGATGTATTTTCATTCTGTGCCTATTCAATGAAACAGCTTTTTGTTTATACTTGTGAAAGATGTTGCCAGTTGTATGGAATTTTTATCACATGCTTTTCTGTAATGCATTGGATTTTGACTCGGGATTATGGCCAGTAACCAGATTAATATATGATCAAAAGGGATTTGTGTAAATTTCAAACCTGTTTTATCACTTAGATGCTGATCTGACAGCATATGAACAAAGGGTAACAGTGGAAGTGTTTATATGACAGCCCTTAGTCGATATGCAGAAATGATTACCAAGTGTTAGTTCTTCAGAGCATTCCAGATTTGAGCCCATAAATCTCAAGGCTTGGCTAGCAGTTGTCTGGGGCTTGCCTGGTGTGTGGAAGCTGAGCATTTGTTGTCTGTATAAGCTCTAGAGCCCTAGAAGAGAGTCAAGGGGATCTTTTGGCATTTTCAAACCATGTGTATGGTGAAGATTTTGTAGTGGAGAAGCAGTGACCAAAGCAGATGAAGTCTTCCTGTCGTGCATACACAGCCTTTTTTTGGTGGCAAAAGCTGTTAGGCCACACCTTTCTGAAGAGCAGTTTTATATAAACATTTGGAGTTTTTCTTTCAAGTTTGTTACAGTGGCAGGAATGTGACCTCTCTGACTGTTCATGCAGTCACCCCAGTGTCAACAGCTGAGAATGCTCTTCTCCAAAGAGGTCCATTCCCAGGGTTAATTTTGCCCTCAATCACCTATTTAAGGAAACAATTAGCATTTCAAGTCTTCCAGTATTTAGCTCTGAGTGGAGGAAGACACTTACAACTGCTGACCTTTACTGTGAGTATCAAATTGACTCTGTCAGTGGAGCCAGTAATGCACTCAGGGGTGTCAGAAGGGGCTGGATTGTCCTGCTTAAGCTGGGGCTGGCACAGGGAGGCACCGGCAGGAATGTATTAGCGCCGGCAGCTTTGTGGGAACCGCTGCTAATAAGACACATTGTTACGGGGGAGGACTGCTGGGGACCTGCTTTTTTCCTTACTGTTATTAGCATTAATTGTCCTTAATGCACCATCGTTTTGACAGTAATGAGCTAAACCAGTGGGTTATTACTCAGGCAGAGACTACATTTCCTGGCATTAAAATATTTGAGAGATGTTTGTGTACGGTGCAGTTGGAGGGGCTGTGTGCAGCAGCTCTGAGTTGCCTTCACACTACTTTTTTTAAATTAATATTTCATTAGTCCATCTTTCTTTGCCTCTGTCTTGGAACAAATTAAGGCTTTGCTAAAGTTAGCCTGAATCATCTGCATGTTAATGGATCCATTTTCAGGGTAGCCTCTCTCTTAAATTACACTTTTTGTTGTAAAGGAACTGCCAAGATGATTGTGCTTGAAGTCTGACCTGACAGTTTAGTTAATGTTTTTACATATTTTTCCCACAGGTTCTCTGTGAATTATTTTTCAGACGAGGGTGTGGGGCTGGTTCACATGAGCAAACCTGTAATAACAAATTGTAGTATAAGATGAAAAATATCTTGGCAATGAAACTTTAATTCTCTAGGGGAGCATTTGTGAGCTGTGAGAACAAATGTGCTAATTAAAAACTACAGACTGCAGTAACTGCTTATGTTTGAGAGAAGAATTGAAATCAGTCAAACCCACTCGGCTCAGTGCCTGGATGGGCTGTGGTTTGGGGCTGGGGAAAGGGCAGGAAATAATTTCTCTGCTTGGGGTTTATACTGCACTTAGCACAGAGGAGTGTGATAAATGGCAGGGCCTTATTGGCTGCCCTGCACTGAGGGATAAATGCTGTGACTCTGAAGGAAAGTTTGCTGGACAAAGTGCAGGTCTGCAGGAATGCTTTGGCGTTTGCCTGCTGGTAATAAAATCAACAGAAACCTGTTGGGCTTTAGGAGCCAACAGAGGCAGAACTGGTTGCTGTCTGGAGACCTCTTGTCTCAAATTGCTGTCCAGAAAGTAGAAGGACATATGCACAGGCACTGTTAAGGTGTATCATGTGTGATGTAATCTTTAATAGCTAGGTTCTGCTAGTTCAAAAGGAAAACTAGTTGGAATCTGGGTAGTTGGACTGTTTCATTACAAACAGCTCTCTCGAGGGCAGCTAAATCCAGCATGCCTGAGACGTTGGTGTCTGCAGAGCTGGCTGCTTGTGCAGGGAGGAGGGGGATGGCTCAGGGTTAGTGACTGGTGCAGGAGCTTTGCCAGGAGGTAAATTGCTGTAGATCCTTCTGTTCCGGCTAGGCTCTGACTTGGGCTTAGTCGTAAGACCCTCTTTGGATTACAGAGCTAAAGCATCTGCAGTGAACTTGACCATAATTGGTGTATGTAGAGTGCTCTGAGGAATTTTCTATTGTGTTTTGTTGCAGCTGAAAGTAAAAGTTTCCACAGAAGTGGGGATTACTAATGTAGATCTTTCTACCGTGGATAAAGATCAGAGCATTGCGCCAAAAACAACCAGGTAAAACGGTGTGGGGTGAGTGATCCTGTAAGGGCAGCCCTGACTCTAGACTGGAGCCTTGGTTTCTCTGAGCACCAAGCCTTCTCTTGGACGATTCCCTCAGTTATGTGTGTTTTTTTTCCTCCTAGGGTAGCTTACCCAGCCAAAGCCAAGGGCTCATTCACTGCTGACAGCCATCAGAACTTTGCTTTATCCTTCCAGCTGATAGATGTGAACAGTGGAGCTGAACTCATCCCTCACCAGGTTAGGACAATTTTTGTCATTGCTGTGTTACCAAGATGTTCCATCGTGAAGCATCTGAGGTGACAGTTGCTCTTGAAAAGATTTGATAGGTTTTGAGAAGCCTTATGTTTCTGACATGTACTGCAAAGATCACTGATCTCAGTAGATGGGAGATTCACTTCATTTGTTTTGTCTGTCTGTTAAATGAAACCTCTCCTCACTCTGGTGTTGTGTTGTATTTAACTCCACAAATTGAGTGCACATAGCCTGCACTGTAGAAGCACACTTTTTTTTTTTTTTTAATGTAGATTGTTGGCTGGAAAGTTCTTGAATGTTACAATCTTCCTTGCAGACTTTTGTCCGACTTCACAACCAAAAGACTGGCCAGGAGGTGGTGTTCGTTGCAGAACCAGACAGCAAGAATGTGTACAAATTTGAACTGGATACCTCTGAAAGAAAGACTGAATTTGACTCTGCCTCTGGGACCTACACTCTTTACCTGATCATTGGAGATGCCACTCTGGAAAATCCAATCCTGTGGAATGTAGTATGTAGCTGGAAGTGGGGTGATGTAGTTTTGTCATTAGAGACAGTCTAACAGGAGGGCATGGTACAGGCTTGGAAGCAAAGAGCTCAAATGTTTCGTTCTTTTTAGTGAACCAGGAGGATCCTTTTGGCCGTGTATGGGCTCTGAGGTTTGCTGTTCATTTCAAGTTTTAAGTAAATATCGAAGCTAGACAGAAATGAACATTCATTTCATCATGTGGTGGTACAGAAACTTCAGAATGTTTATGGGTTTGATTGTAATTTCACAGCAAGCTCTCAAGGTTTAACTTCTCTGTTCTTTCTCTGCTGGAAATATGTTCAATTTGGGTGTCCCAATGATGGGTGAATGGCATTACTGCCCCTATTTAAGAGACGTTGCTTCTTAAAAATCAGGTGTATTTTTCTCCATTTCCTTTAAAAATTATATAAATTGTAGATTGGCAAATAAGGAAATAGAGCATACAGTAATGAAATAGGTTTATTAATACATTTAGATCTAAATGCATAAAGCTGCATTATTTCATTTCAGGCTGATGTTGTGGTCACATTCCCAGAAGAGGATGCACCATCCACAGTCCAGTCCAAGAACCTCTTTGTTCCCAAACCTGAAATCCAGGTACAGGCAAAATTATATGTGGCGATGAGGGCTTAGTGTTATTTGTTATCATCATAATTTATTTGTAAGTAATGTAATTAAAGGAAGACCAGAGATGCTGCTTAATGGAAAGAAATTTGTTGGAGTTCTCTGGTGTGTGAATAAAAAGCTGTGTGTTCTACCTATGAGAGAGCAACTGGTGTCAGTGAGAAGACTTGAACATGAAAATTTGACCAGGTAAGCACCACAGAAAGGTCTCTGTTTCATTCCAGCCATCTAGGCTGGTGCCAGGCTAACAAGTGCTTCTGTGAGTGCAAGGAAAAGTTAATTGTGCAAGAAGTCCAATGTGCAGAGACTGGAACAGACACTGCTTTAAAGAGTCAGTCTTTGCCTTAAGAAGAATGGCTCTCATCCAGAGGAACCTCTGCAAGCAGCACCAGGGCTGCAGCTGGTCGTCTGGGGAGCAGAGGAGCTGCTCTGTTGGAACACTCCTACTCATGAGCTGGTTTTGTTTGTTTGCAGCACCTCTTCAGGGAACCTGAGAAGAGGCCTCCCACAGTGGTCTCCAACACTTTCACAGCGTTGGTTCTCTCCCCGCTGCTTTTGCTGCTCATCCTGGTGAGTGAACTGAGTCACAGAAGAACAACACTTTTTCCTACCCAGTCCAGAGTCACTTAGGAGGTTGGACAGCTCAGCTTCTTGCTAAAACTCTTGGTTAGTCGTGACTGGCACAGCAGTGCTGGAGTCACAGCTAGCAGATGTCAGTGCAGAGCGCTGGTCTGGTTTGGTTTTTTGAGATTATAGTCAAAGCAGAACAACACTGCTGCCAGGTTGAAGTAGGATGGGTTTCTTCAGTGTGCATCAGCTGGGGATGGTGAATAACAGTGGGCAGATCAAGTTATAATAACATTAGACTTCCCCAGGAAGAAGCAGTTTTTCTGCCTCACATGTAATAAATCCATCACAAAATCTGTGTTACTTAATCCTATCAGATTGAATTCCCATTTATGGACATTGAGTGTCTGTAGTTGAAACATCCATTGCTACTCAGTGTATCATCAGGTCAGTGCTTTGAACTTAATGCAATAAAAATCTCACTGAGGCAAGTTAAATTATTCCTTATTTGGAAGATGAAACTGATCCCAACAGTAATTTCCCATTAGCCAGCCTCAGTGAAAGCTGGCATTCTAGCAGTCGTGTCCTCTGGTCTATAGAGTTCACAATATATGTTGATGACACTTTAATGAAAAAACTCATTGTTGCTGCTCCTCTTTTCCACCTTTCATGCCTTTATCTTTTGTAGTCAAAAACTAAAAGTGTTACTATGAGCAAACATCTTGTATCTATAGCTGTTCTTTGGATGAGTCCAAAATGAGAGCATTACCTTTTTTATTTTTTGTCTTTTTAATAGAAATTAATTCAACTGGATAGAAATAGCAATGTCTATTTTTTTTCACTATTTAAATTTGGAGCAGTCCTCTCTCATCAGTTTAAGGTATTTGAGGTACTGCATTAGGGCAGTCAGAAATAGCAGGAGAAATTTTCACTAAAGGAGCTCAACAATGCTGCCTTTAGCCAAATTACTACTCTGTCCTCTTGCAGTAGTAAACAAGTGCTTCTGCAGAGAATACACTGGATTCACTGAAGGTCTTAAAGCAAACATGATTGAAAAATATTGAAGACTAAAATAAAAGCTTGTGTTTACAAGGCTGTTTAACTCTGGTTTTGTTTCTTTTCCTTTTAGTGGATTAAGATAGGTGCCAACATCTCCAACTTCAGCTTTGCTCCCAGCACCATTGTTTTTCACATGGGACATGCTGGTAAGTGTCAGAGGCTTTCTGCTGTGTTTGACCTCCTCACCTGGGAGTTACAGATGAGAGCCTGTGGTTAATGGGCTCATGTTCTATTAACTCTAATGACATAACAGCATAACATTTGTTCTCGTTTCCATCTGCCTTCCTGCTTTTCATGATTGTTCATATGACGATAAACCTGTTCTGGCCATCAGCTTATAACAGCCGTCATTACCTGGGCCCCTCTCTCACTCCATTTATCTATACTTAATAGAACTTCTTATTTCCAGAGGTCACACTTTCTTTATTGCATGTTTATCCTCTGAGAGCAGCGAGGTTCTGTGGGGATTGAAACCTGCAGGACTCTGTTAACAGTGTAAGGCTACGTCTTTTCTTTAAAGCTCTTCCCATGAAAGCACTTCTGGTTCTTCGGCTGAACCAAATTTTTTCATCAGTTTTATTGTGCCCTTGGTTACATGGTTATTTACTGTCTTGGTAGAATTTCAAAACTATAGCAGGTTGGGAGAACATTGGATCTATTGATTTCCAAATGTCACTATGTTTCTCAGTCCAAGTCAGTTTCCTTGGAAGCTTTATAAAGCTGTAAGCCCTTACAGATGTGTGAGGTTAATATCCCCTATTGAAATCTAGAGTATTCTCCTCTTTTTAATAGCCCTTAATGTCTATAATATGTCCATAATTCTGCCACAGGAGGCTTGGTTGCAAGCTGTCAGTGTCACACTTTCTTTCCAGAATGGGGACTCAGATGTCTTCATTCCCTGGCAATAGTGTTTGGTCTTTAGATCTGCCATTCAGAGCTCCAGAAATGAGATAGAAACCAAATGCTTAGGCCTGGCAGTACAGTTGTTTTGAGGATAACAAATGGTTGGTCTTTGAAATGCAGTTTCATGGCCATGGGCCCTGTCTTTTTTTTTTTTTTTTTCCCCAGCAATGTTGGGACTCATGTATGTCTACTGGACTCAGCTCAACATGTTCCAGACTCTGAAGTACTTGGCCATTTTGGGTGGCATCACATTCCTGGCAGGCAACAGGATGCTGGCTCAGAAAGCTGTGAAGAGGTAAGGAGGGGACACAGCTTTAACATCAGTGGGGAGGAGGTCACAGGGTGCTGCTGTGTGTCAGTGACCACTGCTTTGGGCTCTTGGACCTTGTGTGTGGGGCTGGGCTGCTCAGCCCCACTTCCCTGCCTCTTGAACTGAGCAGGGCAGTGAGGGGCTGTCCCCAAGGTACAGCTCTTGCAGAGAGAATTGGCCATGTGGCATGTGCTGAAGGAAGCTCTTAGAATAGTGTTAGATTATGGAAGCCACTATAAATGCAGGAGAGGCCCAACTGTTTGGGACCTCTGCTTGTGATAAAGGTTTTAAGAGGAGAAAGGTAAGGTGGAAGTAAATTACTGCCGTGTTCTTCTAGCTAAGGAGAGATTGTAGAGAAAAGGGAAGCAGCTGCTTATCAGCTGTACAGCAACAGACAAGAGGCAACAAACACCAGCAAACCCTGGGAGAATTCTGCTGGATATTAGGGATACAGCTTTTGTTTCTGTACTGGCATTGGATTCATCTGCACACTTGTCTTCTGGCACGCAGTGTCCCGTGACTGCCCTGGCATGGGCAGCCAGCAGTCTGGTGACCCAAAGGGCCAATGCAGTGCGTTGGTTAGAGGTCACACCATTGCCTCTCCTTCACTTCTGCCACACGCAGTTTCCGTGTGAGACTTAAGCTTTAGCCCTTTTGTACTAATGTAGCATTTGACTTTGAAGATGATCTTACTGACCTGCTTTGCCATCGTGCCTGTGCTTTCCTTACTTTCTCCTTTTTGAGCCACTGGGAGCTTATCCCTGAGTACCTATCTGCATAGATATCCCTGGGGTATCACCTTTTTGATTACACTCTTTTAAAACCAGGACAAGAGCTGTAAAAAAACCATAAGAATATAATTTTCAGGAGAGTTGCATTGAATTGTTTTCTTTAAAACATCTCTACATTTATGGCTGTGTCAAGGAGGATCATTAATGTAATTAACCATTTCCAGACTGTCCTCCCAGCTTTCTCAGCCTTGCTGCCTGAGATGTCCAGCCCTCTCCACTGTGGCATTTCATCGTGTTAGCATAACTTCCTACAGGAATTTTGTTGCCCCTGGGGCTGTTATGTCATTTAATAATGTTTTCTTTTTCATTTAAAGAGTAATGAGACGTTGTTATTAAGTGCAGATTGCCTGGGATACAGATTTGGGGGAAAATAATCCAATGAAGCAAATTCCTAAGTGTCTTGGCTCAACCAGGGCTTCTGTTAGCACATAAATGCAGGTGGTTGGTTCCTGCTTCAAACCACGGCAGGGGGTGTCCGTGTGCTTTTTCACTGTAAGTGACACGAAGCTGCAACTACAATGGCAAATTTGAAAGCAAAACTTCTCTCTGAGGCTAAAGTTAAACCCTTTGTACATGACTTTAAAGTTCAAAAAGACGTCTTCTTGTGAAGGCGCTGCCTGCCTGTCTCGGATGCTGAAGTGCACTGACAATTAACCAGATTGCACTTTGAGGCGAAGCTGTGGAGGCCGACAGCAGGCGTGGGAAGGGGGCTGTCTGCATAAACCATCGTGTTACAGAAGTTACCAGAAGGCCTGGTTTTGCTTTTTGCATTTCTGTCACTGGGTCTGGTTCCTGGAACAGGGCTGCTTTCTTCCTTCCTGTCTTCTCTGAACCTTTCTCCCTCTCTCCTTTTGGCAGGATCGCTGCAGAGCAGAGCAGTAGGTTGGCAAAGTATAGAACGCTGCGGTAAAAGGGGGTTTGCTAGTGACCAGCTCTTCAGGAAGTAAGGGCCTTTTTGGATTTTGCCTTTTCCTGGGCATGCTGCCTGTTTCATTTCACCTCATCACTCACTCCTTTTACAAAAAATGTGTGAGCTGAAGCTGCTTCCCCCAACGTTGCTTACTGGGCTTTAAATCAGTCCTTGGGTGCCCTGGCTGCAGCTGGGTTGGCATATTAGCAGTACATGTTCTCTGAGGCTAAATTGCATTTGTGTGATTTCCTTCATGGTCCGAAGTCTGTATGGTTATATGTGCACATGTAAATATGCTGTTGTGGACACCAAGCAGCTCTCAAGTGATGAAATAAAACAATATTATTGCTCCTATAAATAAACTGTTAGTAATGTCGGCTGAAGGAGACCATGATGAAAGTGGCTCATACTGGGGCTCTTCCCATCCTGCTGCTGGTACTCTCTTTCTCCACCTGCAGTATTCTGGCTGTTGAGCTGCCAGGCACTCTGCTTGCTGAATTACATCCTCATTTGGGGTGGTGAGAGCTCTGTGCAGCAGAGCCAGGTCAACACCACCTCTCTCAGCCAAGAACATGACCCAGTCCTGGGTCACCCTCCCATTAGACTGAACTGGTCATAATGGCTCAGGGAGCAGCAGCTCCCAGCCCCTTCCATTCCATAGAGTCATGTGCTGGGTCTCCATTGCCATTTGCCAGCAGAAAGCCCTTTGTTTCCTTTCATTCCAAGAGGTAAGGTCCCAGTTTGCTCTGTGCACACTGGTGTAGGAGGCAGGACTGCCCAGTTCTGAGTGTGTGTGCATGGGGGCTTCGTTCCTCGCTCAGCACACTGGTTTGTTGTGGGGAAGAGGTAGAGCTTCTGGGATGGGTCCTGTGATGACACAAACCACTGTACAATGTGCTGCACAGGTACATCTGAGCATCTGCTTCCTCTCACATCCACAGCCAGTGCTCCAGGCACATGGGCAGTTGAATGGAGCCCAGTTTTTGTGGTGCAAATCAAAACCAGCACTGGGAGGTTGTGCCACACAAGTGGTGTGCACTGCGGTGAGAGCTCCTGTCTGCAGATCAGGGAGTGTGCAGGATGGGTGCATGGAAATTATCTGTGGAGAATTTGGCATCATGTCCCTCAGAAAAACACCCTTTTGCTGTCTCTTCTCTCCTTGGAGTGTTTTGAGGTATTGGAGCACAGAACAAGCTACAGCAAGTTGCTGGAGGTGGCTGTCACTTGTCCTTGTAGATGACTGCTGTGTTTGCTGTTCAGGCTCCTGGATGCTTCTCTTTAACATCACTTTGGGCTTTGCAGCTTTTTAGTGGCCTGTTCCCAAGTGCCTCATGAGTGTGTTCTCCACAGCCTGCATGTTTCCTGTTTCTCAGCCTGGTATTTTAACTCCTTCATTCCTTATGGGCTGTAAGTAATCCTAGAGGATCATGGAATCACAGACTGGTTTGGGTTGGAAGGGACCTTAAGGTTCTCTAGTTCCAACCCCCCTGCTATTGGCAGGGACACCTTCCACTAGACCAGATTGCTTGGAGCCACATCCACCCTGGCCTTTAACAAATTCCAGAGATCAACAACCTCTGTTGGCAACCTGTGCCAATGCCTCACCACCTTCTGTGTAAAAAATTTCTTCCTAACATCTAATCTAAACCTGCCCTCTTTCAGTTTAAAACCACTGCCCCATCTGCCTGTATAAAACATGCCTGTCACTCCTTTTCATAAGCCCCATTCAAGTCCTGCATGGCCACAGCGAGGCCTCCCTGGGGCCTTCTCTTCTGCAGGCTGAGCATCCCCAACTCCCTCAGCCTTCCCTCAGAGCATCTCTGTGTCCCTAAGATCTTGCAAATAACTTAATATCCACAAACCCTAAGTTAGATTTTGCTGCCATGTGCAGTCACAAGCATTTTTTCTCATTGCTGAGTTTTCTGATGCCCTAGTGATGTCAGTTAAGAGTGTCATGCTATGTGTGCCTGTGTCTGGCATCATGGAAGGCAAAAGGACCCCAAAAAGCTGAGTCTGCTAACCCTGCTTGATCTTCTTGGGGGCATGAAGATCTTTGTGTTAACATGGACCAACAATTCCCAGCAGATCGATCAGCCCTGTTAAAAGGAGAAGTTAAGGTACTTGCAGGCTTTGCCTTCAGCCTGGGTTTTTTTTGTTCAGTTCTGTAATAGGCACATTCATCCCTTTTGCACCAGAAATTAATCTTCATTTTGTCTGACCATTTCCATGCTCCTTGAATTCCCTCTCCCATTCCAGAGCAGTACTGGTTTTATCACTCAAATTAGCTGCTTTGGGGAAGCTTGTCCAACGAGCTTCCTTTGAGAGAGAATGAGGGGTCTGGGTACACTTGTACTGTACAAGGAAGTGCTTTGTTGCCTGGAAGAGTTATTTTTTTTTTATTATTTTTATTTCCAGGACACACTAGTACCAGAAGAATGGAAGAAATGTGGAAAAACAAAGCAAATGCCTTCAGAACAGAAGCGAATAAATAACTGAAAGGCCAGAAGAAGGAAGGCAGAAGATGATTCTTTTTTTATATATTAAGTCAAAAGGGTGCCAGTTAAACTTTTTTTAAAATCTTTATTTTCATCATTGTGTTCATGCTACTGGAGTGCTTTTCATATGAATATGGAAAATCTTTTCCTTCCTGGATCCTCCCCTCTTCTCCCAGGACATTTGAATTTCCTTCCGAAAAAAAAGGAAGAAGAAAATACAAATCTGCTTTTCCCCAGATGCCCTTTCCTCATCCTAAAGATTTGTGAATAAAGAGGAAAGAATGGTCCTGAGTGTTGTGTTTTGGCTGTCGCAGAGGTGGTGATTGGAAGCTGGGCTCACATGAGAATGAAAAGAGCTTTTTCTGGTGGGTGATTCTGTGTGTGAGTCATTGCTGAGCATGAAGCTTCCGGTTCTTTCACGTCCTTTCCCAGGGGGCCGTGTTTATTGTGGGGAACTTCCCTCCTGCCTGTCCCTTGGGTGAGGCTATGGCTGTCTTTCTCCACTAAGGGCTCTTCTCTTCCATTCCAGGCTGTGCCCAGCTGCTCTGGGCCCTCGGGGTCAGGCCCTTGTGGGGAGCCAGCTGTGGTGCTGGTGTGCCTGGCAGTGTCTGACCAGGCAGGTTTAGGGCTCCTGTGGAGGCATCACTTTCTTTCGAGCCTCTGGCAGTAACCTTGTCACTCCAAGTACGATTCTGATGGAGGTTGTTGCCTCTGGTCTTCTATGAAACCAAAAGCCAGGAAACTGGTGGTTACCGTGTGCCCATGTTTGAGTTACCCAAACTCTAATTTCCCACCTAATTTCTCCCTTCAGGACCACCAAGCAGTGCTGAGGCAGCAGATTTGGGTGTTACTGGAGGATTCACAGACAGTAATTAACCAAAGGCCTAAATCTCCTCCTGATGAGCAACTTCTGCATGGGAAACTTAACAGCTGCTCCCTCCCCTGCTCCTGTTCCTCCCGTGTCAAGGATAGTTGCTTTAAAGGCCTTTTGGCAAAGGAACCTTATCAAATGTCTTCTGGAAATCCAGGAAAATTACATCAGCAAGCAAGCATGTGGATAAAGAGTGTGGGGCTGAATCCTCTAGAGCATTTCACGTGTGTGAGACATGACCCCACTTTATTAAATCCACCTTGTCTCTTCCCCATGCTGTTGCTCACACTTAGCTCACTGTTCCTGCTCTTTGTAGCAGTTCCTACCTGCTTGTTCAGTGTTGATGGACCCACAGAGGTTTAATGAACTTCTTTGACCTCCTCTGCACTCCTTCAAACACCAAATCTCGGGCTGCATTCAAGTCCTCTGGGAGTAAAGGAGTTTCAGGCAAGAAATAACTAAGCTACTATTCATAGTAATTTACCCTGGAATATTTTTTTTTAGCCTCCTATTTTGTTACTGCTCACTTAGCAGCTTTGTTTTGCAACTAATTCTTTCTGCTGGTGCTTCATGCTAGGGCAGAACTTTTCCTGTGCGTGGAGAGCTGCAGCATGTTATCCAAGGAGAGCACAGATGCAAAAGGAAAACCATGAAGTGCCCCTGTGATATATCTTCTCTAAGCTGTGTGTTGCTAGTGATTTTTCTACTTCCTTGGGTATGCATTAGGAAATACTGTTTTTATTATTTTGGTCTTTTTGTTCCTCAGGTATTTTTTGATTTGCTTTATTTTTTATATTTAATCTCCCAGAGTTTGAGCATTTGTTTCCTCATTTTGAAGCAAACTGAACTTCCAAAGGAGTCTCTTTTATTCCAAATAGCTGCACTCACCCAGCCATTTAATCATACAGATTTAATCACCCAAACACTTTCTGAAATGTTTTTGATAGGTCTTTGATTTTATTGGGGGTATCCAATCCACTGTTTGCATATGCCTTTTATGCCACTTAACAGAGTTTAAATTTTTTTTGCTACCATGTCTACTTACTACTTTAGGAATCTGCTTCACTTTTTGTAATTCCTTTCCTTGGAGCGAGTAAGTCCTAATGGCTTTGAGTGTGTTGTTACAGAACAGGTTTACAAACCCATCTTGAACCAGGCTACTCAGGTGATTCTTCCCATGTGTGTTTCTGAAGCACAAGGATGGCTGATGTCTCTGACAGCTGCCTGCCCAGGGAAGGGTGGCAGTTATCCATTAGTGCTTCTGCTGCTGTCACAGCTTCACTGATCTCTCTCAACATCCCCTCCATGTTTCCCATCCTGCTGGGTGGTTTGTAATATTTCCCTAGTGCTGGAATTGTAAAACCTGCACAGGGAGGCTGTAACAGGAAGGGATTTGGTGCAAGGATGAAATAATTTCCGTGCTCACTGGGGCCTCCTATCCTAAAACATGTCACCTGAGGAAAAATGAAATGGTAACTACTGCAGACTGTCAAGGAATTGTTGGAGTGCAAGGAGGGCTTAACACACATTTATATATCATTATATTTCCCGCCTGGTGTTGTTATTGGTACCGGAGCTGGTGCCTTTGTTAGCCCAGTTTTGAGCCATCCTTGGTGCACTTGACCACTGTCTTTGAGGAGCATCTTCCATTCTGGGCCCGGAATCAGGAAGCTAAGGTCTCAACAAAAGAGCCATCTTGACCTGCTGTTGGACAGGTTTATTTAGAACGACTCTTATTTCCTGCTGCTGATGGGAAAGCAGACCCCATCCTGGTGTTATTTACATTTCTGAAGACATAATTATTACACAAACAATAGGAGGATTGGGGTGAGAGGGAAGAAGTAGCTGTATGAGATCACTGGGCTAATAACTTACTCTTTTTAAAACATTTACAGTTGTAACTGTAGCCACGGTGGAGCTCAAAGCCACAGGATGGCACTCAACAGGATGCTGAGATCAAACAATGACAGCCCAACCTGATGCACAGGGATCTCCTTTAGCTCTGGCAGAGCTGTAACTTCAGTTTGAACTCCTCAAGGCTGAGCAGTAACCGTAGCTGAGCTTTTTAGAGTTGGTTCTGCTGCTGGGGCTCTGTGCCAGGCAGCCAGGCAGCAGCAGCCCAGGGCAGTGTTTCCAGTGAGGGGGAGACATGTGGATTCACGTCTCACCTCACCCTGATCCTTGCTGTGTGTGGTTGTGCCATCAGCATCAATTTAGAGGACGCTGTAATCAATTTAGTAAGTTGCCTAAAGGTGCCTTTTGGTGGCCTAATATTTATTAATCAGGCCCTCAAACGGAATGATGACTTGGCAGAAATTTTGCTACGCTTTGTGATTTGAAACCTTAATTAGTAGACGGAATGTCCCCAGGATTACAAGTGTGTTGGTTGTTTTAGTCTCTGTGTGTAAAGCAGCCTGAGGTTAAACCAGAGGCGGGTTTTTTTCTGATTCAGTACAGAGCAGTATTTCAAGAGGGGAGTTAAACTGTAAAGACTGGAGTAAATTAAGTAAATGCATCAGCACTGCATTCCTGTGATCAGATCTGAGGAGTGTATGCATCAGTTTCCAGCTGCTCACATCTGGGAGTGTCTTCACTGCCGTGAAGGGTTCACTGTACAGTTTGGTCCATGAGCTCTGAATTATTCTAGACAGAAAGAGAAGGAAAAGAGAATTACCAGAAAATTTCATAAGCACACACAGAAATTTTTTCATCCTTTGGAGGCTCTTCCTGACTGATCTTACTTGTGGAAAGGTAACCAAGTCAAGCATGGCAAGAGAGATGCTGGAATGCCAGGCTCTCCCAGCTGAATCCATAGGTGTGATTTATGTAGAGTTCTGGTCTTACCCCTCTTCCCTAGCCCCTCTTTTGTTCAGTGTGCACACTGATCTTTCCACATCCCTTTATATTGTGCTGGCAGGATTGGACAGGCTTAATTTCTGTGGAACAGGGCAGTAAGATGAGGTTGCTTCACACAGGACAACCGGTCACTGTGCAAGTGAATTGGTATTCCCAAGGATGGACAGTTTGCTGGCTGTCAGTCCCCCAGGGCTGCAAGCTTTAGAGCATAATTCAAGTTCTAGCTGACTGTTTTCAGGAGTGAGGCATACAGAAAACAGTAAAACTTCCTCTGCTGTCTAGTGCAAGGAAAACCTCACATGTCCCGGGGACCTAGAGACAGGTTCTGCTGCTGGAGGAAGACTTTTGTCTGCCTTTAGCCTGGCCTAGAAACTCAGGCACGCTATTTTAGATACCTTTACTTTACAAAGAAAGTCTGCTTTGGGTTGCTGCAAGCCTCTTCCCGGACATCCACGTGCAGCTTCACAGCACTTGTGGTCAGTCTGTTCAAATGTGGTCAGTCTGTTCAAACTAACAGGGTTTTAGGTACTTGACAACATTGATTGGGAGTTTCTTCCGCCTTAAATTGCAGCAAGCATCTTTTTCATGGAGAGCAGTAGGAGCTAGCATTGCTGAAGGAGAGCTTTCAAACCTTGAGCAGTGCAGCAGCAGTGAGTTATGTACAGGATTGAGCAGGGAATGGTACTCACCAGAGCGTGGGGAGATGGAAAAGGGAGAAGTATTTACATGAGCTCAGCCAGGGTGCTGGGAAAGCCTTCTAACCGACTGCTGTCGATGTCCTGAGGCCTATCAAGGAGGAGGACAGGGATGGCATAATTGGGATTGAGAGAGAAATTCTCTTTTCTGCTACTATTTTACTGCATTATGAGGCTGAGAAGACAGCAGAGTGATGTGCTGCTGTGTGTGGTGCAGGCTGGCTCAGGACAGGCTGTTCTTATCTGCACCCTGCTTGGGGTCAGCCTTATTCTGACTGTTCCTGAAATGACACTTAATCCAGGAGCTTCACATCTGGAAGCCAGCCAGCAGTAAGGACCTGGGCGTGTTCCTGCGGTGAGCAGAGAATGAACTGATTGCCACCCACCTTTGGTTCTGCAGGATGGCTCCCAGGAAGTCCCTCAGTACCATCTGCTGGTGGTACTGGCTGTCCATCAGGATGCTGTCAGACTGGCGCCTGGTCAGGAATTCCTGCACCCTTTCCCCTGGGCTGCTCTCACTGCTTCTGTTAGGTGAAGATGAGAAACATCTTTGTTCCTGACATGCTTTTTTGTCCCTCACTCAAAGTTTGGCTCAGGCTGAGCAGCACAGCAAGGGAGCCTGCTGGGGCCAAGCCTAAGGCCATTCTGCTTAATTTCAGTGAGGAATTGGTTGCTGTATTTGCTCCTTTGTTAGACGATGGCTTGCATCTGACCAGTTGGTCTTGTTTAGTGGCAGTCAGTGATCTAACTAGCCAAGAGTAATGGAGAGGTTGCTTTCTGTGCTCAAACCAGGCCAAGGATAACTTCCTTACCAGAAAGACCATTGCAAATATTATCTGCAAATATTATTGCTTGTTGGTATTGCAGCAGAACTCTCAGCTGATCTGATGCTTACAGCCTTGGAGGAAAGGATTAATTAGGCTGCTCAATGATAACTGTAATTAGGGGGATCCAAGACTGTAGGGATGCAGGATGCCCTTCGGGATGTGGAACAGCAGGAGAGATTGCTTCTGTTGCAGTGAAAGGCAGATATTTCTGCCAGGTGCATGGAAGACACTGCCCAGAGTAAAAAGCAAAACCCAGCCCTAGGACAGCAGGATGCTGGGGCTTACCCGAGCCTCTTGCCAATGATGGTCTGTAGGAATTTTCGGGCGGAAATCTGCCCCAGGAATTTCCGGTAGTTGTCGGTGAATATGGCATCAGCATGGCGCTGCATCCTGGGGGAAAGGAAGCACAATGTGCTCTCTGAGCTACCAGTGAACCCTCCAGGTGGGAAATAAGCAAACACCCCAGGTGTAACAGTGCTGATATCAGGGCAGGTAACCACAACAAACACCTCGTAGTGTTGGGCTGCATTAGTGTTGGAGGGTAAAAGGATTTGAGGCAGCTCAGTCCTGACGTGGAGGCAGCAGGCAAAATAAAACGTCTAGGGCAGAGCTGGTCTGGGACATTCCTGTGCTCTGCAGCAGCACCATCATGTCCTGGGAGGGCTGTGTCTGGGACAGGGTGACAGGAGCCTCCAGCTGATCTCTAGCCTGTGGTTAGACCCCAGCTCCAGAAAACCCACAGGTAAAAGGGAAGCACAAACCACTCAGCTGGTCCCACTGTTTTAAGGACGAGTCCTCTGTGCTTCAGACAAACAATCATTCTCTGTCTCCAGGCAGGGGTGGAAAGGAGAGGCTCTAGCATCCCTGCAGATAGATTCCCAGAGCTCAGTGGAAAATTCTGTTCTCTGCAGGAGCCCTGGGCCTATGAGCCTGTCCCTGTCAGTGTGTCCTTGCTGGTGGGGGACAGCAGGACATGGCTCTGGACATGAGCAATGGTTTGGGACTAACTGAGCTGCTGATCTGCTCCTGGGCTGGGGGGAGACTGTAACCAGTGCACTCTACAGCAGCAGGGCTGGCAGGTGAGGTACAAACCTTTTCTCGGTGGGGTCTGTTAACAAACCCCCCTCCTCCTGCTCCTCTGCCAAGGGGTTATGGCTCTGCAATGAGCTGCTGTGCTGCAGCTGGAAGTTCATGGCCTTGCCAGCAACCAGCCCTGGGCTGTACCTGCAAGAGAAACCCCAGGTACACTGTGAGATGTGCTCAGATGCCAGCTGGGGCTCAGTCTTCTTAACCATTATTCCTTATTTTCCTGCTTTTTCTTTCTCCATTTGTCATCCCATCTTAGCAGTAACACAAGTACTGTCTGTCACTCTCGCCAGCTAAAAACTGCCCTGAAGCTCTTCCAGCAGTGAAAAGATGGTTTATAGAGCTGCCTCAAACACACATCCCCCTTGCTGAGCTCCCAGCATCCTTGAGCAAAATCCCAGTGTTTCTGGTATCATTGTGCCATGGCTTTGGCACAAGGCTAAAGCATTTTCTATGGGACATTGCAAATCCACATTAGAGAAGCCAGTGCTTGATTCTGGGCTTCTATCAATTTGTAGTGGTACAAAGAAATATTCCAACTTCTAAGAATCAACAAGGAAATACTTGAAATATTAATAGGTAGCTGTAGAGTTCATGTACTGAATATCTGCAATTCTGACTTCAGTGCAGGTGCCCTGCAGCCACAAATTTTAATCAGTG
Source organism: Cnemophilus loriae (assembly GCA_013397755.1). NCBI lineage: Eukaryota > Metazoa > Chordata > Aves > Passeriformes > Corvidae > Cnemophilus > Cnemophilus loriae. Next base: position 1,249,046 of record VZTF01003064.1, read on the forward strand.
TTTGAGCTGGAGGTGCTGCCTGCTCTGGAGGTTGCCAGATTTCCCTTTATAGAACCCAGCATTCAATTCTAAACCCAGCTGTTTGGGCTGAAATATTCCATCAGGTGCTTGCCTTCTTTGGAAATCACCCCTAGGCCAGCAGTGTACCCAAAAAATTAAGACAGGTCAAAGAAATAGGCCTAGCAACACATTTAGAGTTCATCAGGCTTTCAGAAGTGCTGGCAACTTTAGTTTGGCACCTGCTTATTTTGCACAAGGTCAGAGATGAGGCAGAGTGAGAGAGTGCATAAAGCACTCAGCGCTTACCTGAGAGCTGGGTAGAGAGGAGAGGAGATGGAGCATGTGACTAAATGCAGGAACAGGAGCAGGGTGGCCTTATCCAGCATCTTCCACCCCTTGGAGTCACCTAAAATGCAGAGCAGCCTGAGTCGGGGCAGTGAGGTGCTCTGGGCCAGGAGGGGAGGCCGAGTGCCACCTTTGTGTTCTCAGTCCCCCTTCTCATTTCTCAGCACAAAGGGGCTGAAAATGTTCCTCTGTGGTTGTGGTGTTTCCCAAGGCAGAGATGTCTTGGTGTGGCAAAGTCTCGCCCATGGAGTGCAGTTCCCGGGGGCAGTGGCTGTGTGTGATGCCTTGGGAGCTGGTGTCTCCCTTGGGGCGGGAGGCAGGGCCAGGCAGGGTTTGGTGCTGTGGGACCCCCTCACTGACCTGCCCCACTGCTGTGGCTGGAGGAGAGCTCTGTCTCGGGCTGGTGTGACCCCCAGGGACCCCTGCACGGGCTGTAAGAGCGCCTGGATGGGGGCAGCAGTTGGCAGGGATGTGAAAGGAACCTCGCTGCCTGCACAGGACCATCTGCAACCAGCCCTGGGACATGTCTGCTCACATGGCTGTACCTGCACGGCGCAGGTCTGTGCCTGACAGCTGACTGGGGAGAAATGGGGAAATCCAGATAAAATTCCTGGGCACAGGGCTAATACTGGCACAGAGGTAACCGTGGCAAAGCAACTTATCGAAGTCAAGTGCTGAGCTTGGTTTGCTAAACAAAACACAGACTGTTCCTTCAGTGGAGAGGGGGTGGAGACAGGACTGGACCGAAATATGTCCCTTCGGGAGGGCTGACTTGCTGCTGTGCAGAGGAGCCCCCCCACCTGCCCTGAGCACCGGCCTTGGTGCACGGTGAGCTGGGCTGAGCCGTGTATGCAGCCCTGGCTGCGGAGCTTCGTGTCCTGGGCTTGGCTGAAGAGCTGAGAATGACTCAGAGCAGAGTCGCCCGAGGTCACACACCCTCGGGAGCTGAATACCGTGCTTTTGTCCTTGGAAGAGAGCAACAGTAGGAAAGTATTTCAGTGAATGCTGCTCTTCCTGAGTTTCCATTGAAAGCGACTGATCTTTTGCTGAAAGAAGATTCTTTAAGAATGTGGGTAGAAACCTTTAAAATACCAAGTTTCTCTGTTCCCTATCTTATTGTACACAAGAAAAGAGCAGAAAAATGTTTGATCTCCCTAAGAGGGGAAAAAAACCCTCTTCCAAATGTATAACAATACTTCCTTGTAAAAGGAGCAGCTTCCAGATGGAAAGGGTTTGCTTGGACTTCTGATTGCTCAAGTGAACTTTCAAGCAGCAGGTTTTACTGATGGGGGGACCAGGCGGGTTTTCTGATGGAAAACATCATCGATGAGCTCTCTTTTCTGCTTGGACAGAGCAGATCAATACAGAGAGGGGGAGGCTGATTAAGGACCTGTGGTCTTGCAAGTGGGACTGATGTTGACACTGGGGAAGTTAACAACAGGATTAGTGGCAGTGTCAGAAGTGCATGGACAGACATGGGAAAAGGTGTCACTCTAAGAAAGAGGGTTTCTTATCACAAAGTCATTCTCAGCCCAGTCTCTGTTTCCAGTTATTTGTGCTCCCAGATGGGACCAGCAGCTTCCCCAGCATTTCCCCTGGGAATAGCACAGTAGCTCCTGAGTCCTGCAGAACTTGTTGTGCTCGTGGGTGGCATCTCCTACCTCCTGCTCTATTACAGAATCACTTTGGCCCCTCAGAGAGCCAAGGAATGCTTAAAGGAAGGAAAAAGGGGACTTTGATAGACATACACGACTTCTTCTTGTAGAACAAATCCCCTGCTTCCCTTTCTTTTTTCCTTTTTCATTTGAACTTGGAAAAACATGCTTCTTCTGTGCCTTTTCCCTAAATATCTTCAAGAAAATCCCAAGTCAGATCTTTCTAGATAGAGGAAATTATCTAAGGCATCTATCAGTGGGTACCAGCAGACTGTGGCACCAGCATCTATAGAAAGTGCCAGCCAGGAGATTTAATCAGTACTAGAGAAGCTTCTATGTGAGCTGAGAAGTTAAGTGCCAGTGTGAATGAAAACCCAGCCCAATGCTCTCTGCTTCCCTTTCCTCTTCCTAGGATACAGCCTTGACTACCACTTTCATTCTGTCTCTCACTTCTCTTCTTTGAATGTTGGGATTTTATCTAGAATTGCCTTTTGAACAGTTGAGATCCTTTTTTTTTTAATTATTTCTCTACTATTAGTTTCTTTGCAATTGTTTTTTGTTTGTTTGTGGCTTTGTCCTTCTTCCCCTGCCCTGTTTTGTCTTCTCTCCCTTAGCTACAGCCTGCTTCCAGGTTTTTGGGTATGTCTGTCTCCCTTTTTCCCTCCTGAATAAAACAGAGAAGAAAGTCCCACATCTCTTCCCAGATGTGTCTGCTATTTCAGAGGAGAAGCTGGGCAAGTGTGACCCTGTGTGCAGGCAGCTTGACAGCTCTGCAAAACATTGTCACCTTTGAAATTCTCCTGAGGTGAGGGACACCTTCACTTTCCATTCTGGCAGCATGTGAAAAAATGATTAATAAATAAATCCCCCTTAAGATGAAGAGCTTTTAGCACCATTCCAGCAGATGAAGCGTAATAGCTTCGTTCCATCCTGTGCAGTGGGAACAGCAGCATTGTGACAGTGATGTTGGAGAGCTGGGTAACTACCTCTTGCCATATCTGAAACCTCAACCTGAGCAGTCTTTAAAATACCTGTGTGTAGATGAAATGAAGCTTTTGCCATGCCTGCTGTTTTATAAAGCCGAAACTTTTATACCCTGAAATGCTGCATTAGAAAAGCAGAAATCCTTTTAAGTGCCTCTGTGTGCCTCGTCGTGGCTGGCTTTGCATTACCTGTAACACACTGTTGTGTTTCTCCTCACGCTTTGGTTTGGCTCAAACACAGTTTCATTGCTGGGTGAGTAAAACACCATTCATTTGCCGGGGTGAAAGGAACTCACATCAACATAGCGAAAGAGAAAAACTGTGCTACAGGTGGTAAACGTCTAGCATGTTTTATAAAGCTCATCTATAGTGTAATTCCATTGGTTTGCATTTATGGTTTAGTTCAATTATTGTTTCATTCTATAACTTGGTACAAAAACATATTGGTACAAATCTTGGGATGGTACAAAGGCTGTTGTACCTGGCAAAGCTAATTCCTGATGCCAGCTTTGATTGCATTTCAGTAGAATTTAATTCTCTGCAACTTCCAAATAGACATTATCTCGTTAAATGCACAGAGAGAGGTTCCCACTTACCGTTCCTGGAGAAAACAAGCGCTTCCTAGATCAGCTCCAGCCCAGGTGTTCCTTCCCGTGTTGCAAATCCAACTTCTCCTCTGGAGCTGCCTGTGTGAGCACGCTGGGTCCGTGCCCCGCGGTGCCGGGCAGGACCCGCACTGGCGCTGAGCAGCGAGGACGCTCCCGGATCTCCCCCCGTGTCCTCTGGCTGCCAGGGAGGTGCATCTCTGCCTTTTATACCTGAGCTCCCTCAGGAGTCCTGTGGGCTTCCACACGTCAGAGAATCAATTATCCTCCTGAATTTCAAAGGCTGTGTTTGCATCCTCTTTGTGTGTGTGTGCGCGGGGAGGTGGCGGGGAGGGGGCCATGCCCGTAGTCCAGGGTCATTTGCACGCTTTCTCTTTATCCCTCAAAGAGTGAAGAGCAAATAACAGCGATAATCTGGCAGAGTGAATGACAAATTCACTTTGCAAGGTAAACTTCGCTTTTCCCCTGCAATTGCATTTTTTCCCTCTACTCCACAATGAGAGTCAGTTAACCATTAGCACTTTCTCACGCTGCCTGAACAGGAGGGTTGATCTTTTTGCTATTTCATTTTTCTTTGATTATCAGCCTTTTCCTCCTTCTCCTTTGTTACTCACACCTGTATTAGGGGGACAGTTCACGCTTCAGTCCCTCACAAACATCACAGCTTCCCACCAAGCCCACAAAGCAGCTGCAGAGCCCTGCTCCATTCATGTGCTCTGGGAAAAGGCAGGGGTCTTCCCTGGGGTGCTGCGTGCGCTGGCAGCTGTGCTCATTCCTGGAACAAGGTTTATGAAAGCCCCATTAAAACGAACACAGAGCCTTGGTGCCAAGAAGACCAGGACAGTTCAGAGGAGTTCAAAATGAGGTGCCAGCATGAGCTCCACCTGCCAGATTTTTCGTATTGACTTTACAATGCCCAGAATTGATGGGGACCCAGACCGTGCTGTCTCAGGGCTTGCATGACTCGATGATGGGAAGAAGTTTGAGCAGGTGAAATGACTCACGTCTGCCTGCTGCCTGATACTTTCACTGGCACCACAGCGGCATCACAGCTGTCGGTGGCGGAGAGGAATTGTAGGGAGGATGGTGCAGCTGGGGTGCACGTGGGTGCCCGTGTGTGCAGGGGGTCAGAAGCATCCAGTGATGGTCTAACTCTGCTATTGCTTGTCATTGCTTCTTGCAAATCAGGCAGATATATCATCTGTGTCACCCACTGGAGACACTGGAGATGGGGATTTCTGGATAGCACAGAGCAGGTTTTCCAAAATCCTTGTCCTGGTGCACACAGCTGCATGTGGTCTCTGCAAACTGGAAAAGGATTTTTGTCAGCTTTTTTGAATCTGTTCGTGTTCTCTCATGTGTGAGGCCAGTCGCACTAATTTTTCAGCATGATTTATTTTTCTTCCACTGTCTTGGTGCTGCACTGGCTGAACAGATGAATCAGACCATGTTGTTAAACCAGCCGAGAGCCAACGTTATTTCAAGGTATTATCTTATAGCCTGGTCTTGAGCTGATTCTCCGTCCAGCTGGCCCCTTGCCTTACACAGAGCTGCATATGATAGCAGGTAATATTTCTCAGATCCAGGAGAATCAGTCTGTAACTGACTTGTTTATAGCTGCCTGCTGCCCAGCTTGGCTTAGGAGGGCTGTGATCCATGTTCATATCTCAAGTGAGCTGCTTTCACAGAAGGCTCTATAAAGCTCCATCATCCCAGGGGTTTCCTTGTGCTGCCTGGGTTGGGTTCCTGTCGTGCACAGCTGGACCCAGCAAGACCCACAACAATGGCTTTGGGTTAACTGTGGGAGGCAGCAGGAATTTCTGAAAACCCTCCAGGCTCTGTCGGGTGTATCCAGCTTAGGAGTTCTGCAATAGCATAAATAGAGCAGCTTTTCTATCCCTGGGATTTCCTGTCCTAGCTTCAATCAAAACCTTCCTGTCTTCCCAGGACCCAGAAGGGTCATTTTTGGAGTTCCTCTACCAGGTTCCACAGGCTCTCCCTCTGGCTCGTGCAGTTGCTTTCTGCAGCAGAAATGTCTGTGATCCCCACTGCTGCCTGGACGAAGATGTTACAGACTGTGACAGGATCCAGAGCTGTTTGGAGCCAGTTTTGCATCTGTCCCTGTTGGTGTTGCAGAGTGTTTGAGCTGGCAGCTGCAAGCTCTGTTCTCATGGTCATTTTTTCAGAAGGGCTGTCACACATGTGGAGCTGGTGCCCCCTGCACATGCCAAGGGGGCTCTGGCTGCAGTTCTGTGCTCCCGACAGCCCCAGAGCTGCCCCCAGGACTATCAGTGCTATTCAAAGTCTAAACATACTGGCTGTGTGACAACATTCCTCACAGGAACTTCATTTTAGGGTTGTATCAATAATAATCTGGCACAACAGATGACAAACTTGATTTGCAAAATGAACAGCTTTTTCTCTTTAGAATATCTCTTGGTTTGTCCCTAGAACCTTCCTAGTTTCTCCCCCTCTCTCCTCCCTACCACAGCAAGTGCTGTCAGCATCCACTGGCTCCCAAACCAGAGGTTTGTAACACTCATTATCTCCCACAGATCTTCATGTTGGCAATGAGCAGTGGGTAACTCTCTGTTTGCCCTCTAAACTCAAGCCTACACCAGTGCAAGCTTGATGGAATTTACAGCCAGGTACGAGCTGCCACGGGCATCCTCAGCATCTGGAACTGCCAGATTTTGCAGTCACATCCAAGCAGATCCACCCTCCCCACACTCCTCGAGTGAAGCACATGCCAGCTGCTCTTATTTCAGTGCTTCACTGACAAAGGACACACAGTTAGGATCCTGAAGCAATTTCCCAGGTATTGATTTCCTCTCAGCTTTACCTCCCCCGGTCTCTATGCCATGCTTTAAAAAATTGCCCCTGTCTATTCCAGGTGCACAACACAACGGCTTCAGATAAGCTGAGCAGCATGTGAAATGGTCCTGCTCACCTTGTGGGGCTCAAACTAATGACAGTCAGAAGTAACTAATCAAATGGCAAAAAACCATCCTGTGTTCTCAGCTATCAAAAGCTTTTCTGCACTTCTCCAAAATGTCACACAGGATGGCTTCTCCAGTCTCTGACACTTCCAAGAGAGCCCTGGGGACACAGCTGTTCCCTCTGGTTTGGTTTTACTTGAGTGAGAGGTGGGGTGGTGACTAACTTGTGGCAGATGCCTGAATTAAACAGAACTGCCTAAGACTAAAAGTTATGGGTTTTTGCCTGGGTTTGCCATCATGGAGGTAGGATGGAACCCAAATTGGTTTAAGTGTCTTATCCCAAGAGGCAGAACTCAGGCACTTCATAATAAGTTCATTTAATTGCAGCCTTCATTACTTCTGTGTTCACAGTAACTTTAATTTCTAAGTTCTTTGTAAAAATCCAGTCATTTCTGTGGAAGGCAAGCAAACTAAAATGAGATGAGAAAGACAAGATTTAGCCTGTGCTACCAGTTCCTTCTAAGGAAGAAGCGAAAAAACCAAAACTTCAACCCAGCAGGTGTGGTGAGACTTGCCATTAGAAAATCATACGAGACGTTTCTTCTTCTTGGAGGGATAAAGTGCTGAGACTTGGATCTTCAGATCCTCCAGACTCCACCCTTTGAACATCAATAGGTTTCCTGAGGAGAATTTTCCCTGGAGGAATTCAAATTGGTAGGAAGCCGAATACAAACATTTATCAAAATAATCTCAAGGAAGGAGACACTCTGGATGAGAGCGCTGTTTGCGCTCTGAGAATGAGTCTGAAGGAGGGGATCAGATTAAAAATAGACAAAATAAATCAGAAATTCAAAATGTGCAAGAAGTGCTGTCGGAAAGGGTTGTCTCACGGTGTCAAAAGCCTGCTTGAAAAGCCTACTTAATCTTCAAACATTAACTATCCCTGAGCCTGTACAACAGAGCAAATGGCAGCAGCCTGTGAGATGTGCATCTGTCAGGAGACCCGATGGGCTCTGCAGGTGGGATCCATTTATAGAGCCTGTACCTGTCTGGCTCTGTTTACTTCCTAGCAGAGCTCTGGAGCATTTCAGCATTGCCCAAGTGAACTGCCAAGAGTTTCAGCCAGGCATCAGCACGTTACGCTCAGCTGCAGGCTTGAGAGTTACTGATTCCTGAATTTCTGGCTCTCTAAATACCATCTCCTTCCTCCTCCAACCCTGACAGACAGAGCTGAGATGCCAGCAGAGAATGTCATTAATTAAGGAGCTCATCTTTGGTCTTACCACGCTCTAAACTCAGTTTGGAGAGGAGCCTTGGCTCGAAGGTTACACAGCACGTTACAGCCAGAATCAGTGAACAGGGAGAGGCAGCTTCAATCCTTTGAAAACCTCTGATAAAAACCAGAATAAGAGTGAGATGCTACTGGCATCGAGAAAATAAAATGTGGTTTATGGAGAGGGAATGAGGAAGGCTGTGTTTCCAGTAAGGGATGAGAAATGAGTTGTGAGTAATTTTTTTCCTGGCTGAATACAAATGTGCAACCTGAGCATGACAAGACCTTGGAGCACAAGGATCACACGCACAGTGAGTGGTAATAAAGAGGCCTCACCGCAAAGACATGCAGGAAATACCGCAATGCAAACCGAAGAAGAAATGTAGAAAGGACTGAAAAAGCCAAGGATTATTTGGATGTGGAGAAAGACTTCTTGCCTGAGCATTGTCCCTACTTCGAACTGAGTGCTGACAAAATTGCCATGTCCACTTATTGAATCAATTTTAGCTTTGAAACCCACTTGCATCCGGTAGGCTTTGGGAAAATGTTCCCCTTTTTTTAATAAATAGCTTCCTTTTTTTGTCATTTCACAGGCAGGTGCAAGGAGTGGGTCAGCGTGATGCTGGTGGAAGGTGGGGAGCCACAGTGGGCTGATGGCACCACCTGCTTGTGGCTCCCAGGCTGGGGCTCTCCTGACCTGGCCTGGAGGGTTTGGTGGCCTTGGGGTGAAGTAGAGAAGGAGAGAAGGGGCAGGAGCTGCCTGAAAACTGCACCTTTCACCTGCCTAATTCTACTTGGAGTGAGTAGTGCCCTTTCTGTTGGGGAGAGAAGAAAAATAATAAAATATACAGTAATGAGTGTCTTTTCCCCTTTGCCTGCAAACTCCACTTGCGAGAACTGGAGCCCGTGAGAAGGTGTGTGGACAGCAGCACCAGCACGTTCAGTGTACTGGTAATACTGGGAAGAATTTAATCTGTCTGTTAATCCATTCTGATAAGATCCCTCCTGACATTTTCAATAATTATTTCTTCCTCCTCAGTGTTGTTTTTTTTTTTCATCCTAAACATTCAGAGTTTTGGAGGTAAGAAGGTGAAAGGGCAGAATTTACTGCTTTCCTGAGCTCTGGCATTATCCCTTAGCCACTCACCAGGGGCAGGGAAAACTCTATTTAAGAGTAATTTTTCTCTTAGGATTTTTATGCCAGAAGAATTTCTGTGTATAAGAGTCACTGCGTTCTGCCACTCATTCAGCAGTGTTCTCCAGTTGCCTTTAAAGTCTTCTGCACTAGAAAACATGAAAGATTTCTAATCCAATTGCTGAAAATCTTTGAAATTGTTATCATTAATATCCACTTAATTCAGATGCTTGGTAACAGCCTAGAAAATCCTTTTATTACAAATGTCATATCTTACTTCCTCAGTAGATAAGTAATTGATTAGGTTTTCCCCAAAGTATTTAGGCTCTCTGGTAATAAAGCTCTGCAGCAAAACCAGCCTGGCACTTCTGATAGTTTAGGGTTAGGAAAAGGGCAAAACAAATCAGATTCTTTAAATACCACAAACAAGCAAAACAGAGCCCAAGCCATTTTCCCTGTTGTAGGTCATCTGGTAAAGACATCTCCAGTTCAGAGCTGGAAACTGGATGGGACATTAAAAATAAAGTCCCTGTCAAGAGCAAAGCCAGAAGAACATCTGAATTGTTGCTGCCAGAGTATGTCAAGGGAGCACAAGAAAACCTTGTGGATAAAGAGAAACTCACCAGGACTGAAAGGCCACATAATTGATGGTGAGATTAAAACACTCACAGGGATTTAGGGGGTGAGTACATTAACCCTGAAGTGTAAAGGCCTGGGGTGCTTCTGCCATGGGCACCCAGCCAAGATGAGAGGACACAGCCTTAAGCTGTACCAGGGAGGTTTAGGTTGGACCTTAGGAGGAATTTCTTCACAAAAAGGGTGATTAGACATTGGAATGGGCTGCCCGGGAAGGTGGTGGAGACACCAGCCCTGGAGGTGTTTAAGGAAAGACTAGACATGGCCCTTAGTGCTCTGGTCTGGTTGACAAGGTGGTGTTGGGTCATAGGTTGGACTTGGTGACCTCAGGGATCTTTTCCAACCTCACTGATTCAGTGATTCTGTGACCCACCAGGGGGTTGGCTCCCACAGGCTCCCATAGGTGTGGCAGGGCCCACGGCACATGAAGCTGATTTGCCTCAGGGGGGTTTTGGAGGAACGTGGCAATGGAGCCCTCAAGCCCCCCACTCCCCCAGGTCTCCCAGGCCCTGGACCACCCTTAGGCCACCCTCAGACACACGGTGCCACAGGGGGTTGCTGGGGGTGGTTGTCAGGGGAGGTTGCCTGGGGCGGTTGCTGGGGGGGTTGCTGGGGATGGTTGTAGGGCTGGTTGCTAAGGATGGTTGCCAGGGGCAGTTACTAGGGATGGTTGCTGGGCCGGTTGCTAGGGATGGTTGTTGGGGATGGTTGTAGGGCCGGTTGCTAGGGATGGTTGCCAGGGGCGGTTTCCAGGGGCAGTTGTTGGTACGGTTGCTAGGGACGGTTGCTGGGGGTGGTTGCTAGGGATGGTTGCCGAAGGCGGTTGCTAGGAACGGTTGCTGGGGCCGTTGT
>VZTF01003064.1:1262135-1278295 GCA_013397755.1 Cnemophilus loriae
GGAGCGGAGCGGAGCGGAGCGGGCGGTGAGCGGGGCCGTGCGCGGCCGCCGGAGGTGTGCGCGGTTCTGCGGACAACGGGCGCTGGCGAGGGGTAGCGGTGGCTTCAGCATCTCCCCGGGAGGCGAGTGCAGAGCCAGGGAGGCCTCGCTGGTCCTGCCGAGGCCGGGCGGCACCGCGGGGTCTGGCCCGGGAGGGATGGAAGGATGGAGGGAGGAGGACGGCACCGGTGTCCCCGCCCTGGGGCTGCACAGCTGCTTCTCCCACAGCCCGGGCACGGCTGGCCAGCCCCTGGTCCCATAGCTGGGCTCCTCGGCCGTGCTGCTGGCCATGGATTCGGCGGCGCGGATAGGAATAGCCAGTAGAAATTGCCCAGGCTCCATCCCGACACCTGCTAAGCCATTTAAAAATTCCTACTTGAGCTTTTTTGCCTCGTCCTTTGACGGAATCTTTCATTGGGCTTTATTTCCACCCCAAGGAGAAGCTAATATATATATTTAACTTGAGCTGTTCCCATGGCATCGTCCTGTGCTAATTATTTATACAGTGCCAGGTGTTGAAGATGTCAGCTGGGAAACACAGCGCAGCAAGAAGAAAGGTTTGAGTCTCTCCTGGCTGGTGCGTGGCCCTGGTCCTGGGAATACATAGATTATTTATCACAGGGCCTGGTCCTGAGCCATGGGGAACAGCCACATCCTCTTTGGTGCTGTCACTGAGCAAAGCAGGAGCTGCAGCCCCGAGGAGCCCCTGGCTGGTTCTGCGGGCAGAGGAGGAATCTTCCTACTCCTCCAGCTTATTCATTGGGTATCAGACCACATGAATAAGCTGGAGGAGCCAAGGGCAGCTTCCTCTCAGGGTCTGACATAGGAGTATTGATCTTTAAATGCGATTTAAGAAGAACTGCCTTAAGTGTGGCCATGGTGAGGTGGTCCGAAGAAAAAGGCGGCTGACAACCTTGTGAAGGAGATGTTATCTGAGGAATAGGTGGTGAAACTGAGCTTCTTGGGAACAGAGAGGAAGGCTCCATCATCCAGGGAGCTTAGGTGTGGGGCAGAGGCTTTGGGTATTGTGTGAACCACTGGAGTTTTTTAAAACGGAGGAATTTTGCTGAGAATTTGGCTCCTCTGATGGCAGGGTGGTCCAAGCGTGGGTTGCCTGTGCAAGCAAGGGCCCTGCTGTAATTAGCTGGAGCACAATGCCAGATCTTCTCTGAGCAGGGGGTGCTGCTTCAAATGGTGGTGGCAGCTGCTGCCAGCCTGCGAGAGAGCTCTTGGTGCTGGTCGTGCCACCTGGATTTGGTAGAGAGGTACTAATGCCCTCAAGGGAGGTGAGCTAGAAAAGGGGAAAGGAGGGGAGAGTTGTAGAAGATGAAGACAGAGATATTTTGTTTTCATTGTATCTGTTTCCTTTTCTTGTTTATCTCTGTGTTGTGTTTCAGGTGTGTGAATCGGGGTTATCAGTAGGAGTTTGTCCTGAGAAAACTCCAGGTGAGGAATGGAGGAACGTCCCTTCCTGCTGTGTTTGAGGACAGGGACGGGCAACAATGTTTTCAAAAGATATCCACATGAGATAAATGCAACTTAGAGGTGATTCTGTTTCTTGCTTAGGAACTGCTGCCTTCATGGGTTGGGAGAGGGGGTGTTTTAAAAGGCAAAAGCGGTTGGGATGAGCCACGTGCATGCAGGCTTTGTTCACAGCATTGTGCAGCCTTTGGGGCTGGCTGAGCCTGCGTGGCTCAGTGTGTGTCCTGGCTTCATGTACAGGTCTCACACAGCTCTTGCTGACTGAGTTTTAATCAGAATTTGAAACGTTTTCTTTCACTAAAGTACAGACCTGGACAGGACCTCAAGAGGTCACCTAGTGTTATCTACTGGTTCAAAGGCAGAATTATGCATACCCACACCCTATCCCAGTCCAGTGCTTATCTGATCTGCTCTTCTGAGTCACCACTAGCAGGGATTCCACAGTCTCTCTATCCCAGTGGTTGGCAGTCTGCGCAGTTGGAAATGTTCTCCTGTCTTAAAATTCAAAATAACATTCTGTACTTCAGCTGAATGAAAACAGAATAATTATTTTTTGTAATTTATATACGTCTCCTTTTAGTATGTCACCAAGTGATATTTGTCTCTTACATGCAACGGCATTGGGATGTTGATTCTCAAATTTATCAACTATAACTTTGCTGGAATTACACGCCAGGTTTACCATCCTTCTGGACTGGGTCACGTCTGCAGATTGTACCAATCTCCTCCCAGCCTGAGAAATGCAGAGCCTGCTTTGGAGATGATTTCTAGCAGGCAAACTCAGCATGTAAGCTCAGCTCACACCCAAGCATTAGTGATACAGAGAATTGTAGCTATCAGTGAGTAGTGCTGATCCACGGAATGCACGCTGGGATCATCCAGGTCAGGAAAACCGAGTGGGGCAGTAATCACAGCTGAGTGTGATGGCATCTCAGACTAATTGGATTTCCCTTTGGGGACTTCCTGAGGTGTACTCCAGCAATTCTGGCAGGAGAGTTCTCCTTCGTTGTAAAAAGCCATTAGTCATTCATAGAATGAATTGACAACTCCATTAGCAAAAGATAAAGGGAGGAAGGAAAGGATGGTCTCATGGCTGAGAAGCTTGGGACCCAGGAGATCAATATTTAACTCTGCCACAAACTACCTGTGTGACTGTTTTAAGTTATAGGGGGCTTAGTGTAACCAGCCACTAAAGCCACACTTAAATTTATACACGTAACTCGTTCCTCTGCCTTCAACAGCTCTGCTTCTGTGTGGTTTAAGTAGTTGGGTTTCTATAGCATCTAAAACAACAAGGCTGTGACCACATAGACAATATAAGTAAAAATAAAGTAATCACCTTGCATGCGTGATCAACTTCAGGAAGAAACGTATTCTTGCTTATTAAGCTTTTCCCTTATTGTTTCATGAACATGGTTCGTATTTTGTTTGTCTGCTCCTCACCCACAGATGGCCTAATACCAGCAGTTGAGGGCTATTTTTGTAGGCAGGTGACAAAAGACAAACACCCAAATTAAACACTGCTTTCATTTTCCTTTTTGTTACTGCTCCAGTAGATCAAGAGTATCTTCAAAACTCCATGAGGGAGTCTGTCATTTTTGGGTAACAGAAAGCGAATGCCAGAAAGGATGATGCAAAACATTGCTCTGTATTTTCTCCCTTGCAGTAACCAGTCTTCTTGGGAGCACTAGAGGAGAAGGGTGCACTGACGATGGCTGCAGAGTTGGATTTCTCCCCCCCTGAAATCCCTGAGCCCACGTTCATGGAGAATGTGCTACGCTACGGACTCTTCTTTGGAGCCGTTTTCCAGCTGATCTGTGTGCTCGCCATAATCCTGCCCGTGTCCAAGTCCCACAAGACAGTAAGCAATGCTCTTTAATATTGATATAGATGGGCAGAATCGGAGAAAACAGGATGGGAGGGAATGTTGGGTAGCTAATGGAGACACAGCTGCCCCTGGGATTGATGACAGTTTCATTGTTCATTCTCTTTCCTTCCCTCTGGCCTTCCCACCTCCAGCTTTTGTCTTGTGATTTACCAGCAGATAGGAAAGTCAAGAACAAATATGTGAGCCAGAGTCTCTCTTAATATCAGTGAAAAAAACAAACTGAAACACTGACAAGGTGCTAAATGCATGTGCAGTTCCTGGCTGCAAGAGAAGGCTTCCTCCCAACCCACATTGTCATCCTGCTGCTGATTTGCTTCATTATTTGCCAGGCAGGGCATCCCCTTTGCAGGACCTGCCTTTCAGAAAATAACTCTGGGCTCTATTTTGTGTGTGTCTTTTGGAAGCAAGATGCAGGTGAAATTTCTACCATATCCTAAAGGTGAGGAAAGCAGTTTTCAGGACTGACATCCCTTTCAGGGCCCGAGGGTCCTTTGTCGCAGTTGGCACAGGAGAAGGTGAAAGGGAAAGGCTGAGGTGAGCTGTTCCTCTAGACTGAGGGATGTCCTGCATCTTCCTGGCTTTTCTCATTAAGGAGAAAAATGTCTTTGTTGCTGGGTACAGGTATTTCAGTGCTGCAAAGTGATCAGGCTGCAAGTTTGGTGCTTTGGTACAGATGTTGTCTGAAGGCATATGGTGTATTTTCAGTAACAGCTCAGCATGGGGAGTTTTGTTTTCAGACTCTTTATTGCCATGTTTGCTCCCTCCTGTGCAGAGGAAGCATGGAAATTTTCAGCCTGTTGGGGGAAGGGAGTGCCTCAGGATGAGGTACAGAATGAAGGATAAAGTTCATGACCCAATTTTTCCACCTTTAACTGCTGATGTGATGTGGTGCTGTCCTGCCATGGGTCATGCTCGCTCCTGCTTGTCCTGCCCCAGAAGCTGCAGCTCCCAGCAAAGAGATGAACAGGCAGTTGCTGCATACCATGTAGTGGCATTGCAAGTCTTAGAATCTTAGAATTATTCAGGTTGGAAAAGACCTCCAAGATCACTGAGTCCAACCTTTGTACTGTTACTCTGCAGCCACCAGTGCCTGTCCATCATTTCCCCAGTAAATTTTTGAGAAATACCAAGTAACCCCATTCTTGAAAGTTGAAAAGAGTGAGAGCTTTGATCTGGTGTGGGAAACTGGAGACCAGCCCCCAGTTAAAATGATAAAGCTCAAGGACTTTTACTGCTTACATTTGTAGCGTGCCTTGATGTTTACATAGTCTAGTTTTTATTTTCTCCATATATAAACTGTCCTCTTGATGTGCTGTCCATATGACTTGTTTACAAGACCATAAACACCATAGGCTACCCCTCCAGATCCTGGGACTGGTGCTTGAGTCTGGATAGGGTATTGAGGAACTTTTCTGTCTTGGAGGCCTCAGCCTTTGAAGCGTGCCTTGGTTTGGACATTAGAAGGCAGCAGTGTTCACGTTACGGCAGCAGCACTCTGCATCCCTGAGTAATAACGATCTTCCTGGAGCCTGCCAGCTCCCTGTGCGCTGATCACAGCCTTTGGAAAGCCAGCCAAGTCTCCTTCCTTGGAAAGCCACACAGATGTGAGATGTAATAGCCCAGTAACTTGAGAGACGTTTGAACCAAGCTCTTTGATTAAAAGGATACTGTCAGATGCTGCCTCCCCCTCCATTATCTGGAGCGCTGGCTTGGAAGCTTGAAACTCGCACGTCTTGCTCAGCCATTTTTTGTGTGTCCTTTTCCAGTTGGCACACTCAGGCTGAGAGAACCCAAGATGCTAAAGCAATATTTATACTCAAATGCATTTAATGAAAGGAGGCAATCTGCATGTGTGTGCTTTCTCAGAGGAGACTGGCGCTGTTCCCTTGTGTTTTCACAAGATAACTAGACTTTATTTCCCATGGCTGCAACATTATCTCTCATCTTCTCTGAAGGAAACAAGCATCACATCTCAGTATTTTGTTAGTCCAGGTGAAGAAAGCTTTGCCTGCAATTCCCTCCTTGGATTTTGGGCTTGGTTTAGAGACTCTGAACTTTATATTCTTACTGCTGCTTTGGGGAATATTTTTTTGTCTTGCACATGATAGTGATTAATGTTTGGCAGAAACGCCTGCTGACTGTTTCCATTTACCCTGGTGATTATATGTTATCTTTTCCTAATTCAAATAGTTTTCATTTAGTGTTGATTTTCTTCTTGCCTTCAAAGTTTTTCTTCTCCAAAGCCTGTTTTAGATACTTAAGCTTTTAATGGCATCTCTGGTAACAAGCTGTTTCTGTGCAGAAACTCACACTCATCAAAAAAAAGCACATGTGGAAGGAGCAGAGATGATGCTGCTCGAGTCTCATTAAACGTGGCCTCAGTTTGACATCAGTGTGTTCCAACAGAGATACCCAGCACTTATTTCCTCAGGCTTATACTCAGATCCCCAAAGCAACCTGTCAGCAAATGGTAAAAAAATAGTTACTGACTGTTTCTTAATTGATTCTTGTAGGACTCGGACAGTTTTGAGCCTAAGAATTCAGAGACGGCAAAGAAGCCAAAGGCAACTGCTCCACAGATAAGCAAGAAACCCAAGAAGGAAACCAAAAAGAAACGATAGAGGTGTGACTGATGAGCTTCCAAAGACCGAATACCCACATATAATCATGCTTCCTCAGAGACAACATCAAAGGCAACTAACTCTGTTAATGGTTTTCTGGCATTGCCACATTTTACTTTCCAGGGGCAAGGGAGAAGAAACTTAGAAGAGTGGAAGGGTTGGGGTTCTGCCATAGATTTCTTACAAGCAAAGAGAACTTCACATATCCAGGACTTCATTTGACTTGATTAACGTGTCAGTCACCATTAAAGTGACTTCCTCCAGTTCTGATGGGTAGAGAGGGCTGTTGTCCTGGCTCCTCCGTGCTGGCTGGGATTTGTAGTAAAGTCCCTGTGGAAAGTGGAGCATGGGTTTGCTACTTTGGACACCAGTTTGTGTTGTGTTTTTTGAAGGCACAGGGATCAAATGGATCAAGAACACCTCACTACACAGCTTTGTATTCATCTCTGTTGTCATCTAGTCTGAAATACATAGCTGCATTTTATGGCTTAATCATAATGCCTTTGTCATATTCTTTAATTCTTTAGGTAATAACTCACCAGATTCCAGACTACTGGAGATGAAAGCTTTCATTTCCCCAGCGTCGCTGCCTCTTGTTCCCCACCCATGCACTCTTCTGTTCTATTCCCACCTTTGAAAGCAGGTACATTCCAGGGAACTGAGGCTGTGGTGGGGATTGCGATGACTACAAGAATCAGGAAACAATTTGACTCTGGAGGGTGCTGAATTTAATGCCTGTGCTAGTGGAGTTGTTCTTGGAAACTTGGGAAGACCAGGCACTCTGTGCTGGAGAAGAGCTGCTGAGGTGGGAGTCTGGGAATGGTGCACTGGTGGTGTATGAGCCAGCACTGCCTCACTGTGCTATGGATAAACCCTCCTGCCAGCTGGCTGATCCCTGACCATGGGCCCTCTTTCAGCACAGCTAGGGTTCATTGCACTTGCAAATTCCCTCCCAGCCTCCCCTGCCGCAGTCTGCTCCATCTCCTCTGGCTGAATTCCTCCTGAGGGTAAATACGTTCCCAGCCTGAGGAGATGTGGTATTTTAAGATCCAAGGGGGTGGCAGGCCGGCTGTGTACCACGACTGTATGGCAGGAGACACAGACACTGTGTTCCTTCAGGCTCTGGCTCTCCAGGCCCAGGGACAATCCAGTATTGGATTTAAATATGGCTAGACAGGACTGGAAGCAGATAGGTGGTGACGTAGCCATGGAGTCTCTGTAGGGCAGCTCGAGCTTCCTGATGCCAGCTCACATCTTGGTTTGTTTGATCAGGAGTGAGTCAATGGGAGGAGAACCTGCTCTCAGAGGCGCACCCAGGGTTCAGAGCGGCTTTGAAGGAAGGGTTCTCCCTGGCAGGGCTGCAGGTCTGTGATCCTCTTTGCATACTCCCATCCTCGAGTCACAAATGCCTGGTGAGTCCAGGTGTGTGTTCTTTAACAGGAGGTGAACAACACATGTACAGAAACCATCAGTGCTGAGAACAGCCACGTCCTCAGCTCACCCTTGCTTTTGGTGGGGGTGACAGATGGATCCCAGTACCAGTGTGACTCTGACTTCCCTGCTCCAAGCTCTCTGATGCTCTTAGCCAGAATGCTGATACCAAGTTGCACTTCTTAAAATCCAGCTTGGAGTTCTTCTTTAAATTCTGCTTTTTTAAAAAAAAATTTTGAGCTACATGAAGGCAATACCAGGAGGACACAACAAAGCAGAGGAGACACAAGCACTCTAAAGTTGCTTTAAGTTCTCAGTACAAAGAAATATTACAAAAAGTTCCCACGCAAATAACAAAGAACAGTGTTGTGCCATGAGTTTCCATGATGGACCTGTGCTCTGTCTCTGATCTGCAGGGCAAAGAAAAGCCCTGAGTAGGTACTGCGGATCATTCTTTCCATTTTAATACATGAGGATGGTTTTATGTAAATTCCAGCTTTCTGCAGGTTACCTAAAGCAGAGGGTTAATGCTTTAATGGAATCACAGGACACATGTTATCCAAAATACAGAGTCACTTTTGCAGCTCAGAACCAGTTAGCAGTGGGCACTGTGTGGCTATTACCTGAAATAGCAGCTACTACATCAATGTCTACATCCAGCTATTTGCAGGCTGGCTCACTCATTGCTCAGTGGAAATCATGGATGTTGGGATTTGGTTTTGTTGGGGGGAAGAGGGATGAAGATAAATTCCCCAGTCTATTCCTGACAGCTTAATACCTATTTGAATGCTCTTGTTTGATGAACTTAGAGTATGTAGAGATTACCAATAACCCATGTATTTTAGTTTATCTTGAAATGTGTAATAAATGCCATCGGAATCTTTGTTTAAAAAGAAATCTGTGTTGAAAGTTGTGCTGCCTGTTCCCTCACGTTCACTGTGAAAGCTGCCAGAACTCCCAGACTATAGGAACACAGGGACATAAATAACCTATTCATTAAAATGATCCATTAAGGGAAATCCTTTCAGATCCTTTAATCTGTGCGAAATTGGTTAGTTAATACTGTCAGGCATGTGTGCATCTGTATCTGTGTTTGACTTAAAAGTAGCAAACTATCTTCCAACACGGCTTCACCTTCCTGGAAGGAAGGAGGAAACCATCCAGTGATTAAATCAATTTGCCCGCTATAAGAGGTTTTTGGCTCCAAGAGCCTCCATGGAAGTAGCCCTAATAAAGGCATCATTTGTTAATAATGCAAGCAGGGGATTAGGTGGGGATTCAGTAGGCTGGTAAAAGGGATTTTCAGGAGCCCCTCGGTGTGCAGCTGGAGCTCAGGTTTGCATGGCTGGAGCGTGGGGCTGTCTGGTGGCTCTTCTTGGCTGCAGTAAGACCAGTGTGGTAGCCAGGCTCTGGCAAGTGTTTGTTGGTTCTTGATAGCCAAGCGCTGGCAAGTGTCTGCTGGTTCTCTCACCAGAAAACCAAAACAGAGAGAAGGACTAGTGTGGCGACTCCTTTAATTCCCAAGCACTTTTCTCCAGGCTGTTTTGTAATTAACATCCTAAAGGGAGCTGAAGACCTCATTAAGTCAATTTTATTGAAGGGGAGGTTTTCAAAGGTCTGTCTCCAGGTACCTGCCAGTAGGCAGCACCTCTGCAGCCACACCTTGCTCTGCCACCCAAAGCCAAGAGCTGGCTGAGGGCTGGATTTCCTCTACCAATGTGTGTCACGGAGTTCCTGTCCCTCAGCAGGACATGCCTCAGCTCTGAAGAAACATGGCTGGGAGTTGGGAGTTCTTTCCCCTGTTTTTGATCGCTTTCAAGCAGCTCTGCCTCTCTGGCCATGCTCATCTCGAGAGCTGTGGCCATGGCTGTCCCCTGGAGCTGTCCCATGCTCACAATGCATCCTTGTGCTCCCTCAGTGCCAGCAGCACAATCCCTTGAGACGGGCTAATAAGTAGCTCGTGACTGGAGTTCCAGTTCACATAGTTCAATTAAATCCCTGTTAATCTCGTTCAGACCTAATTTACTTTCATTCTCATACACATGCCTCTCTCTGCTTCAGAGGGATTCTGGTGAGGTTCCCTGCCGACAGGACTGGAGAGCCCGAGGCCCCATCAGGCACTGATGTTTGCAGAGCAGCCCCCTTGTCAAGTCAATAAGCTCAGATTATTCCCCAGCCTGTCATGAAGAATGAAAATACTCCTTCAGTGCCTGCGTTTAGGGAGGGTCGGGCTATCTGGCAATGCTTGAGGAGACAATAAGGAAGCTGTAGGAGGGGAGGACCTGCTTGGTATCTCTGTTTGCCAGAGCACTGCTCAAACATTCCCCTGTGTGTGTGTGTGTGTGTGTGTGTGTTAATTTTTGGACAGCTGGGAGCTGGGGTGCTGGACTTCTCTCCTGGGAGCATCTCTTCCGCACTGACACTTCTTTCAGGCAGAAGTTGTGTTGTTCAGAGCCTGTGGCCTGCAGGGATTGAGATGACTGTATTGATTTAGTTGTTTGTTTATTAATCTCATGAGGCATCAGAGACTGACTGCAGTGAGAAAATGGGATGATGAATGGAGAGTGCTGGAGTACAGAGCATTGCTGTGTGTTTGATGATTAGCTTGATTGCTGGCCTTGGCACTGGGAAGGGATCTGACCCTCCTCTTCTTCATGCAACCATGAGGGATGATTTGTTTGGGAAGCATTCCCTTTCTCCCTGGCCACAGACATGGGCTGTAAGCAAAGGAGAGGTTGTGTCGCCAGCTGACAGTCACTGCAGGTCCGAGGTCCAGCTCTTCTCTGGCAGTTTGTGGCTTTTGAGCGGTAGTTTGTGGGGGTGTTTTCTGACTTTTGGTACCCAGGCCACTGTGCAGTAGCTGCTCCAAATGTCTCTTGCTTGGGGCTGGCAATTGCAGGGCAGTGAAATCGGCTTCCTGCCTCTCCCTTGAAATTCAGCTGCTTTTCCCATTTCATGATGATTCTTCCCAATTTGTGGCTTTTCTGTCACCATAAATCACTCCCATGACCCCTCTTGTTGCTCCCAGCCTGTAGACTCGTGTCCACTGCAGTTGTTCTGTCCTTGCAGACACATTTTACCTGCCAGTCAGTGATAGTGGGCAGTAGCTGCTGTTATCAAGGACTGATACAAAGAAGGAACAGGTGCAGGAGCATCCAGGATGAAGGTGTCCCTCTGTAATCTTTGGTGATGATTTCTTCAGCCAGCAGATGTAACAGCTGGGCAAAGAATTTTC
Source organism: Cnemophilus loriae (assembly GCA_013397755.1). Taxonomy (NCBI): domain Eukaryota; kingdom Metazoa; phylum Chordata; class Aves; order Passeriformes; family Corvidae; genus Cnemophilus; species Cnemophilus loriae. The sequence goes on from VZTF01003064.1 coordinate 1,272,832, forward strand.
CTTGCCTTGGGAGCCCTGGGAACACCCAGACAGCTGTGCCAAGCACATCATCCCTCTAAGCCATGAGGAGCCAAACCCATCACACACCACACTTCCGAGCTCGTGATAAGCGAGCGCTGTGGTGCTGCGTGTGCTCCACACCACCCCCTCAGATCCTGCTCCTCACCAGCACACGCAAGATTTGTCTTGTGCAATCCCAAACCTCTTGCAGTGCTCACTTCCCTCCTCACAGCTTCTCTGGTTTCATTTACTGCCTGGAGGCCCCGGTGTGGCCTTGATGCCCCTTGCACTCTGCTGGCCATCCCTGAGAAACCACAGTCCAGGTGAGGACTCAGCGATGCAGAGCAGGGGGATGGAGCACAGCAGCTGACGGGCTCCTCCAAGGTTTCAGTCCAGCCTTTCTGGCTGGTGAGTACAAGGTAACCCTGCTTTGGATCACATCTGCTCTGCTTTTTAAAAACAGGTGTTGTGTGGTTAATGTCTCTCATTGTATGAGAGGAGCTCAGCTCCCAAGTCGGGGAGCTGTGGGTGGAAGGGTTGAAGGGCTCCCACTTCTCCCTATCTCCAGCTCCAGCCAAGGAGCTGTGTCCTTAGCACCATGCTCTACTGGAAGGCCTATTTGCACAGCATTCCTTTTCTGTGAAACCTGCACTCTGGACATCTCCATGTTTCTTGCCAGAGGCTGTCCCAGCCTCTGAGCTGCCACCACTGTGTCAAGTTCAGCCAGTCCCAGTGCATGGACTGGGGCCATGGAAGGCATTAGCAATGGCCTGAGACATTTCATATCTTGCCCAAGCTACAACCCAGGTGTCCTTGGCTCCAAGGCTTGTTCCTGCTTCCTTCCCTTTGGCTGCTGCTTCTGCAAAAGCCATCCCAGGTTTATAAATTCACCTTGCCATGAGCCAAAGTCCAGAGTACGACAGGCACTGTTGAGCTCTCGCAGGCAAAGCCGCTCCCGCGGCTCCAGGAATCAGCTCCAGACGTTTCCTGCTGCTATTTGTGCCTCAACCCTGGCAGCACAGGCAGGAGCCATGCTGGAGCTGTGCTGCTGGTGTGGAGCTTGTGGGGTCACATCCCTCTGGCTCCCCAAGGGCAGCTCTTGTCCATCACTGGGTGAGCCCACGCTGTAGCCAAAGGGCTGGACTGTGGCTGCTGGGGTCTGTGCAGGAGAGGGTCCTCATGGCTGTGGTTCCCACAGAGCAGCTACTTGTGATGTTGTGGTGGCTCCTTTGGTGGCTGAAGCAGATGTCCCCCAGTGTCAGGCTTGGGCAGGAGGAGCAGATTTTGAGAAAAGCTGCAAGCAGTTCTCATGCTTACCTCCCCCCTTGCTTAACTTGCTTTAAACTCAGCTCAGATCCAAACATCATATGGTTTAAGTTTTCCAGATTCAGACTTTGGCCTCCTTGGCCCATCCCTCGCTCAAAGGACCAAGACTGAATGATTAAGGGGAAACACCCTCGTGTCTGCTCCGGCTCTGCTTGCTCAGGCTGCAGGCGGGCCAGCAAGCAGCTGGGTGCTGGCAGGGAGGGAACGTCACAGCCCTGGGGCAGGGGCTCCTGGATGTGGCTACCAGAGCTCTGCAACAGCCAGCCATCCTCTACTGCTCTGCTACCAAATCAAGCCAGAAGCAGGGCTATAAATCTCATCTGGATGAGCTTCCTGGAGTTTTTCTGAATCGCTCTTTTCTATGGATACTAAGACTAGCCAAAAAGCAGAATTTCTATGCTGGGAGATGCCAACATCTTGTGTGTGGCTTTCATGCTGAGCTGAGGCAAGAAGCAAAACATGTCAGATTTTTGCCCAAATGAGCTATTCCAAGATACTTAATTCAGATTGTATCAAAGCATATTTTATCAGTCAGAAACCTGACAGGAAATGTTGTACCTTTATTGACCATGCAGATAATTTCAGCCCACAGCTGTTGAACTCAGTGCCTCCTTATTAAATATTTGCATGTCACCGAGTCAGTGGTTTCCCCGCAGCCTCTTCCCCCAGGGAATTTTGCAATGACACTTCCTGGCTGGGGCTAAGGGCCCCTTTTGCACAGCAGATTGTCACCACACTGAGGGACACAACAGGTCCTGAGCCCACCTGGTAATTTCTTCTCAGCTGCCCCTTTTTATCCTATAACCTGCAGGATGCTGACGATTGCTGCTCGGCTCCTGCAGCCCTGGTGCTCAGTGTGGGAGAGAATGGCCAGAATGAACATTTCTAGCATGAAATATTGCCAAATGGCTTGTGCTGCAGGGTTATTCTGGTCAATCCCCCTTAGTAAATCAGCTCCTGAGCTTGAAACTGCAGCTTCCCTAACAGGGCTGATGGTGCTGATCATTTCCCATCTCACGCTCACTATTTGCAGGGCTGTAAAGCTCAATGATCGTAAAATCTCAGGGCAAGAGCCGTGGCCACCTCTCTCTCTGTCCAGCATCTCAAACACAAACATTATATTATTAATAGTAATAATTCCTGCAACTATATTTGAAATTTGCAGTGAACAAAGTGCAGCCTCAGGAACAGAATCCAATAGACAAAACTTACTCACGTGTGCCAAGGGGAATGCTTAAAAATAAAGCTGGCTGGAGATGAATAGATGTTTTGTTGTAAATCCACAGTTCCTTTGGGGAGGTCGGGGCTCGGATCAAATACTGGACCCAACAAGCACCCTCTTACCTCACAGGAGGATTTCAGGAGCCCTGTGGAGCAGTTTGATCTGCACACCTGGAGGGAGAAGGAGCCACGTACTTACTTACTTACTTACTCATGAGCATGACAGCATCTGCCCACAGTAACTCTCATTCTTCTTGTTCCTGATGAAACTTGTGTAAAGGTTAGCAAGAAAACGCAGAAATACCTGAGCATGTCTTCATTTCTTTTTAAAGTATCATTTCAAGACGTGCTGTAATAACCGAGCCACTGGAAATACTCAGTGCTACTTTTGTTCAAATTGAAAGTACCTGGTTTTCAGTTTCTGTAACCCTCTTCCTCTCTCTGGGGTGGGTTTTATCAGCGCTATTTAAAAGTGAAGAATCATATCAAGAAAATAAGTTTCGGACGAGAGACTGAAATCCCTGGTTGGGTGAAAAAAGTAGCAATTTGCATTAGACTGCTTGAAGATAAATATTTGGAGTGAGGCAGGAGGCAAAGGAAAGTGGGTGGCCAGGGGCTGTATGTCAGGCTCCAGACCTCATGGCTGAGCCAGGAGTGTCCTGAGGTGTGCTGAGTTGCTTAAATGGTCTTAAATCGCAGTATCACCAGCAGTGCATGTTTAATGTCAGTCCTGTGAGGGCACATTCCAGCATCTGAGCCCAAAAGATAAGAGTCTAGGTTTAGAGAGAGTCTGTTTGTAATTTTAGATTTGCACATTGGCATCATCTTAGAAGAAGGAGAGGTTGTGTCGTGGTCTTGGTCTGGCGTGTTGAAAGGCACAGTGCTGTGGGTGTTTGCCTTCCAGCCATGGGCCGGCACTGCCAGAGATGGAAACTCTGATTGGGAGGACAGCCTGGAGAAAAGAAGTTGATTGCAAAAGAGAAAAACAAAATACAAATATTTATAAGTCATAATTGCATCTTAGATTTGGGTCCGCATCCAGTAGAGGCTGAGTCATCCTCACCAGCTCACCCAGGGCTGGAGCCAGGTCCCCGCTCCCCAGGGGTGTTCTCCCCTCCAGCAGCACTCCAGGCCTGCAGGGTGGGTGCTCCTGGGATAGGGAGGGACAGGGGAGTGTTCCTGTGTGCCTGTGCAGCACAGCAGGGAGGTGTGGGGCTCCCCAGGCATTGGTGTGACCCCCCTCTTTTCCCTACGTATGGGTGAGCAGAGCAGTGCCCGGGACTGCCCCACACCACCGGGTTCATTCCTCCACCCCACATCGGATGAAGAATCCTTCCCTCCACATCTCCACGCCAGCTGACTAGCAGAGGGGGTGGGCTAAGAGTTAACACCCCCCAAGCCTCAGAACAAACCAGGCTGCGGTTGGATGCTCCGGCACGGAAAAGGCAGGGCTGGCCCCCCCAGACCACACACGGAACGGGTGTCCGGGGAGCCCGGCCGGCCTCGCCCAGTCCTGGGAGGGAACCGAGAGGGAAAGCGCCTCCTGCCCGGCTGGAGGGACCTTATCAGCGTCAGCTCCTCCCAGGGAAGGGCCCCTCACAATGTGCTGGCCACGGCTGATGGATCGGCGCGTGCATGACTCCTTGTTCCTGGTGACTCATGGATTCGCTGGCCTTCGCCAGTGTCATGGGAAATATTTTTTTAATAACTCAAAAGGCGGGGGGAAGTGGGAAACAGAAAGAAAAACTCCACCACATAGTTCTTTAAAAGCTGTTAACTTCCCAAATCGTTTCTGAAGTGTCAGATCTTGCTCAGAGTAAGGAGGGTTTTCGGAAAACCCCCGCGGAGTGGCTGCAGGGTTGGTCCGAGGGATGGGCAGGGATGGCAGAGGTGGCGCTGGCTGGGGAAATACAGGGGTCACTGGAGCTGGCCAGCAGCCGAGCGTGCCGGATAAAAGAGCTAAATGGCGGTTTAAGGAGTGGACTGCTTCACCCCCTTTCTTCCAGGAGGATAACGTGACAGGGAACACTTCTGTGAATCCCCAGTGGGGCAGGTGGGAGGGCTGCCAGCGCCGCTGAGCTGGTCGGGCAGCCCCGACGGGCTGGGCGCAGGCATCGGGGCACCCGGCTCAGCCCTGAGCCCGTGCGTGCACCCCGGCGCTGCTCTGTGCCAGGGGAAAGCCGGGCATTTCCCACCTCCTGCTGCTGCTGAAAGGAGAGGGTGCCGAGGAGCAAGGGGAGGGGTGGGTGGGACTGTTCCCGTGTGCCCACCTGCCTGAGTGGAACTCGGGGACACACACACCTGAGGGGGTGATGCTGCCAGCTGGGGACTGGGCCCCCCAGGAACACCCGCAGCTCTACTCCGCCTTGTTTTGGAGGCTGGCACCGGCTGCAGGGGCGACCGGGGATGGGGGGGGTTAACCCCTAAACGGGATAGATGCCCCAGCGGAGCACAGACATCGCTGCGTGCCTATGCTGCCTCCAAAGGCCCCACAAAGTTCCCCGGGTTCCCAGCGAGGCCCAGGACGTGGTTTATCTTTGCCTGCTTTTCCATCTGAAGTTTCGCCTCCTTCTGACTTCAGAGAAGGGGGAACGTGGGTTGCAGCCCTCTGGGAAGGCGAGGTGTCCCTCCTGGGGATGGGGAGGTACAGAACCTGACAAAACAGCATCTCCTCTGCAATTCGCCGTGTGTTAGAGCTGTTGAATAAAGCGAACCGCAACCCAGCCGGGTTTCAGCCTCCTGAAAATCACTTTTGTGTTACCAGCTCCGGCTTCCAGGTAACATACCAAGCCAGCCCGCTGGGGCGAGCGGCTGGGCTCGAGTGGGAGCACCCCGAGCCCCTCACCCGCGGGGCGACGCGCCCCGAGGACCGCGGCCGCCGCTCCCACGCGTGTCCCCGGCGCGACCAGGCGGTTCC
>VZTF01003064.1:1278693-1318612 GCA_013397755.1 Cnemophilus loriae
AAGGAGGGGGTGGGTCCAGCCGAGGATGCCCAGGCTGCCGTGGGGCAGCTGTGGGTCCAGCAGCGTGGGATACTCGCAGCCCGGAGAGCTGGCTGCGGGTCCCCACAAGGATGCTGGCGGTCTGGCGCCGGGTGTCGGTGGGGCGGCTGTGGGTCCAGCGGGATGCCTTGGTCTGGTGGGTCAGCCGTGGGTCCGGCTGGGGGTGTCGCTGCCTGGCGGGGCAGAGCTGGGGACGCGGGGTGTCCGGCGGGGCGGGCGCGCCTGCCTGCAACTCCCCTTTGTTGTGCTCGGGGGCTGTGGGGGACCCCCGGGAGCGCAGGGCGGGGACAGCCGGGCTGTATGTAGGCCAGGACATGAAATATTCATCGCCCCCCTGCTTTGATGTCTCGTGATCCGCTTCCCTTGTCGTATTTGTTCACCGGTGATTCTGGGGCCAGTGTCCAGCCCTGGTGGACCTGGCAAGTCGTGCCCCTCGCTGTGCCCCTCGCTGTGCCCCTTGCCGTGCCGGGCTGGCTCAGCGGCTAGGGGGCTGCAGAGCCCCGGCTTCTCCGATTTGAGACTTCATCCAGTCGGGAAGTTCCCCGTTGCAGCCTGGGCGATCCAACCCCCATGTGTGGCTGTATGTGGTGGCAGTGGTGTGTCCCCACTGTAACAGCCCCCAGTGCCATGGAAGAGCATCGTGGTGTTTGCCCTGAGCCACACTGGGGTCAGGATGAGGTTTTATCCTTCTCGCTGCCCAGACAGGCTGTGCTGCATCCTGGAACCACTTGGGATGGACACATGAGGCAACCTACAGAGATGAGGCCGCTGCATAGGGCTGTGTGCATGGGGACAGGTGTGGTAGGGGGCTGGCATCTTGTGGTGCTGATCCTGGCATGGTCCTCTCTGGTGTGGGGCATCATGTCAGGGAGCTGTGCAGCCTCATGTGAGACCCGCTGGACTGAGCAGGGATCTGCTGCATCTCTCTGTGTTTTGCTGGCCCTGCACAGTGCACTCTTCCCCAGCCCTTCCTCTGGTGGCTGCTGTGGTGGGCCCGGGCTCAGCCCTGGACTCGGTGCCAGGAAGTGGCTGTGGTCCTGGTCCCAGAGATGTTGAGCAGCAGTAAAGGCTGTGGTGGCAGGGAGCAGGTTGTGCTGCCCTGTGTGTGCCATGGCCCATCCTCCTGGCTCCCCAGAAGTGATGCAATGGAAGGGACATGATGTGACATGCAGCCAGGGGGTCCCTGAAGACAGGTTCCACCGCACTGTGGCATTAGGAGCTGGGGACAGCGGAGGGTGCATAGGGTTCCCTGAGGTGAGCTCCTGCCTGTGCAGCAGGGACAGGGACAGCACAGCACATACCCAGCAGCGCTCTATGGAACTGCATGAAGGTGGCAACAAGAGACTTGATTTTTCTTTCTGCTGCCTGGCTGGTGCTCCCTGAGGAGGAGGTGCTGGGGGTCTTTGTTGCTCTCCTCTCAGCCGAGGAGATACCCACTGCCTGCATGACCAGTGCGACAACCGAGTAGTGACAAACCTTCCCAAGACCCAGCCATTAACGACGGGAACCCATTTGTCCCTGCCAGGTTTGGAGACCCCCCTCAGAACACAGTGGCTCAACATGTGCCCAGGCCCCCTGTGCAGCAGGTGGTGGTCAGACAGTCACAGGGCTGCCCAGGAAGGCGTGAGGAAGGGGATGTACAGGAAGACATCAGCAATCTTGCACTTTAAAGCAATACCCTTTCTGTCGTTTTCACTGTTGGGCTGCTCCTGACACCTTTGCCGTAGAGTTTGATCCTGGCTTACCTGTGCTAAGCCATCAGCTTTGGCTGGCTCTGGATCCAGCCAGAGCAAGACCTTGGCACTCGGTGTCTGAGCCGAGGCTCGTGTGCTGGCTCCCCAGAGAGCTGTGTCTCTGTAATCATTAGCCAGTTAATGCTTATTTATCAGGAAGGAACACCCTTGCTTGGGAGATTGAGGGTCAATTCTCATTTCCAAGCTTTGACCTGGGAGCAGCAGGGCAGGGGCTCCTCCAAACACCTCCTGGCTTTGCCCAAACAGCCCAAGACAGGGTTATTTATGGGCTGCGCAGCAGCAGCAGTGAAGGGAAGTCCAATGTTCCCTGTCTCGATCGTTAGTGGCCTTGCAGTGCTCCCTGTGTGATGGAGATGCCCTAATGATAGCTCTGCCCTTTAATGACTTTGTGCCAGAGTGATGGAAAATCATGGAGGTTTCATGGGGAGGCAGAAAGGACCATCCCAGCCCCTGGCTGGGGAGCTGGGGGATGAGATGAGGAGAGCGCTGCAGTGACCAACCAATCTGGAGGCTCTGCTGCAGAGACAAGAGGGTCCTTTTCTGCCTTGGTGGCACAGAGGGGACATCAGAGATCCTGGGGCAGGGATGTCCTTTAGCAGCATGGGCAGCTCCTGCAAAGCAGCATCATTTCACTGGACTCACTGAGGCAAGCAGGGGTTGGACCATGGGGCTCCCATGCCTCTGAAATCCCATCTGCCTCTCCCTGTTACTGGTGCGGGATCCTGCCTGACCTTTGAAGTCATCACAAAGCTAAACTCTTATCTAATGAGACCTGAAGGACTTGGTCCACAACGTCTCATTTAAACAACCAGCAAATGCCTGTAAGATCTTGAAAGAGAAGAGGTAAGAGCGAGCAAGCAGCCTGCACCTCCTCCCAGCATGTCTGAGGGGAGGGAACCCTCGAGCATCCCTGGGACAAAGCGCTGGACTCCTGGCATGGCTGTGGGAAACTGGAAAGCCTATCTGAAGCGCTATTGTTTCCTGTGCTGTCTATTTTGCAGCTTGGTTTCCAGCTTGCTTCTTTATCTCCTGGAACAATTTCCCATCTGAGCTCACTTCCGCAGTGCTCCGCATCTCGCTCTGAAGCCCGCCTGGAGATGTGTCCAGCGTGCATCCCATCAGAAACAGCCTTGTCAGACAGCAGCACTTCCCTGCACTGCTCCCTGCAGAAGGGAGCCCTCGAATCCCATGCCCGGAGAGCAGCTCGGACCTCTGGATGGAAATAACCATCCATGCATAGCTGTTCCTGGGACAGGAACGCGGGTTGTCACTGTTTCCAGTCCAAGCTCCTCTTCCCGACCGCCTGTAGCTGTGGGTGGTGCACTCCAGCTCCCCGGGGCTGGTGTCTTGCTGAAGTTTCCACCCATCAGCAAAAAACATGCCGTGTGTCACGGGGCTGTTTTAAAGCCTTTGGTTCCTCATTGCTTAAATGGGCAGCAAACTGGGAGATTGTCCAGTATATCACAGAGTCGTGGGGTGCTTTGGGTTGTAAGGGACCTTAAAGCTCATCTAGTTCCATTGCCGTGATCGTCTAGTTCCAGACTTGACCAGAGTGTGCTTAGGAGGGGCACCCAGGCCCCCAGCTCGGTCCCAGGTTGGCACAGTGACCTCGGCGCTGGCTGCGTTGGGAACCGGAGCCGCTGTGCACAAGGCTCTGCACACACGTGCCTTGCGAAGAAAACCCTGAAACAGATTTCAGGAACAAATGTGGTTTGAACCTGGGCCAGGAACCAGGACCTGCAAATCTGCGTGTTGCGCTGACTTCCCTTCAGGCTATGGATCTGCTGGCTGCTCTCGCTGGGGAGCAGGAAGGGGTTTCCGAGGGCTGGGAGCTGTCTGGGCTGCCGAGGGCATCAGCCGCTGGCCAAGGCGGGGCTGGTTATTGGTTTTAACTCAGCCCTTAAAAGAATCTGCCCAAGCCTCTTGACTCCATCTCAGTGGAAATGCAGCATCTGAAATATCCATAGGCTGGCATGTGGGATTGGTGGGCTTGTCTGGAGAAATGTGGGGAACAGAACTGCCTGGGTGTTTAAGGCAAAAAAATAAGAAATGGGGCCCGTGCGTAGCAAGCCTGCCCTCATCTCACAGCCATGGGCCCCATGCCAGGAGGGCACTGGGATGGCTTTGGGGTCCAGCCTGCCCTGAGCAATGTGTCTACCTTCCCATGCTGCGCACCAGTTTGGGGGCAGCACAACAGGGTCAGGTCAGTGCCAAATTGATCATAAAAATATCTCACCTTGGAGCACCCTTTAGCAATAATTTGGGGTTGGAAGTGTAACGCTGTGTCTGGGTTTCACTTCTCCACCTTGCTTTCCCACTGCATTCCTCAGTTTCCCCCAGGAGCACCTGAGAAGCTGCCGTTGGAGTTGGTGAGGTTGTACAGCGTGTGTGCCTCAGTTTCCCCCTCTCTTAGCCCCAGCTGCACTGCCCTACCCCGTGCACAAACCACGGGTAAAGCCTCCCCTTAGGCAGGGCAAATAGAATCTGATCTCCATGAAGCACAACCACCTTCCTCATCCTCAGCTGCACCGGCAGCCAGTGCCAGCAGCAGTGGGGTCGGGCAGTGCTCTCCCTGGGCTTCTGATGTTCCTGGGTGGAAGCATGTGCTTGCTGACTTAAGCAAAAGAAAACTACACAAAAAAGCTGTTGGAGTCACTCCCTGCTCAGACAGGCCCTTTCCTTCCCCTGCCCATTGGGCAAGTGCTGGTGGGGCCCTGCTGTGCTGGGAAAGTGATTGGGAATCCTTGCCACAGCCGGGGGGAGCTTCCAGTGAGCACCTTGCTGCGTCAGGCAGGGAGGGTGACATGGCATCAGGAAGGGTGCAGATGTAGCTGCAAAAGTCACTGCAAAAGACCAGGATGAGTTCCATGCTCCAATGCCATGAACGGCTGAGTCTGGAAGTGTATGGGGTGGGAAGGCTCAGGCTGCTGGGACTGGTGTGTGTGCCTGGGGCTGGGCAAGGGGCGCAGCTGCCTGCCCACCTGGCTGCCTGCACAGGGGCAGGTGTGTGTTGGGGTGTACATGTGTGTGTGCACACTCACCTGAGCCCTCTGGGTGCTTTGGGGGTGGGCACAGCTCTCGTGCTCCCATGCTGTGGTCCAGGGGCCTGCGCTGAAGGCACCGTGAGCCACAGGTGACGGGAAGCAGAGGAGACGCCCTTCATCCCTTTGTCCCTGCATCCCTTCATCCTGTCCCTGTAGGACGAGCAGCACGAGCCGGGGCTGGAGGGATGCCATGGGAGGGTGCAAGGTCCCCGTGTCGCTGGTCACATCCACCTTGCCCATAACCCATCTCTGTTCCCCACCGCGTCTGCAGTGATCAGTGCCAGAGGTGTGCAGAGCCTGGCTCTCTGCTCCAGGAGTGACAGGGATAAGAGACACCAGCTCAGCATTTTTCTTTGTTTTTCATCTGCTCGAGCTGTTGATAGTGAGCACCGTCGGGGGCTGCACCTCCCATCTGGATCCTCTCTGGCGTGAGCATCCCGCTCACCCGGGGAGCAGCTGGCAATCCAACGCAGCGTTTTGGGCTTGGAAATGCCTTTTGGGGCTGGCTGATCTCCGTTTGCCCCTCAAGACCCTCCCTGGTTGCTTCCTCTGATGCATCCTGAGCAATGCTTTGTTTTGGTGGTGCAGATGGGAGTGGCTGTGGGGACCAGCAGCTCTCAGGGCTCTGTTGCCAGTGATGTCCTCGGTGTTCCAAGGCCAGAGCCACAGTCCCATGCTGTGATCGCTGGTACAGGATCTGCTCCCTGTCCCATCCATGCCCACGGAGGTGAAAGTAGGAGTCGAGTGTGCATTGCTGGAGGCTGATCCCGATCACCCAGCCCTGACCTGCAGCCACACGTGGTGTGTGTGCATTAGTGCTGGTGGCCCACGGTTCTCCAGAGCTTGTGTTGGGCATATGCCCCAAAGTCCCAAAGTAACCCAGGAAAATAATCAGCATAAATTTGCTCTGTGGGATCCTGCTTATTTATTTGAAAATGTTCAGGGATCTGCAAAGTGGGAAGTGTTTGAAATCCGTGACAGAAGAGCCTTGGCCTCTGCTTGGCTTGTCCTTCATCCCCTCCCCTTGCAGTGAACCCCAGCATGTGTCCTGCCAAGTCGCCGTGGCTCCAGCTGGGAGAGGGGCAATTCCCAGCTCTGTGGGTTTGTGTCAAGGGTGCACATACCCACATACCCTCCCCGCATTTTCCCTTTTATTCCCCATGAGTGCTTCAGTTCCTGTTCCATGTCAGGAGGGCTGTTGGGAGGTTTCCTGCCACAGGGGTCCTGCAGGACCCCTCATCAGGGCTGGCAGGGCTGTGGCTCCAGTCCTGGAGGGCCGATGGAGCCCCAGGAGCTCCTTGCCTGGCTGGACTGGATGGGCTGGTTTCTCTGAAAGTGGAAATGTTTTAGCAGTGACGCCAGCGTGGCCAGGGGTGGTTGTAACTTGCTCAGATCTGGAGCTTTTCTGCCTCCTGCGTTCCTTGCCCCCTTCCTCCCCCTGACCTGGAGATTTGCCGCCTGCCTGCACTGCTGTCTCACCCGGGTCAGAATGGGTGTGGCAGCCCTGGAGCCATGGCAGACGCAGGTGGCACCACTGTTTTGTCCGGATCTGAGACACCTGTGAGTCACATCAGCCTCCTGCTGCCACCTGCCCCTTCCCCAGGAGTGGGGCAGGGCACAGAGTGGGATGGGTGCTGTCACAGCCATCCCCAGAGAGCACCCGGGGTTGATGTTCACTTCCAGAAAGCAGAAGGAAACCACATTTCCTGGAGCCTGAGGCTGCCTGTGCTGGGAGAGGCGCTGCAGAAATGGGGAACAGAAATCACCCCTCCTTCTCCAAGGGGCCAGCTAATGTCACCAGGTCTCCATCACCCCCTTAAGCGGGGCCAATCCCTTGTCCCGGTGCTTTGCCTGGAGGAGGATGGGAACAGCATTGATGTGATGGGCCATAGGAAGCTGGAGAATTAAGTGGCGGGCGGTGGGAGCTCAGAGGTGCCAGCATGCCCAGAGGCCAATTTTAAAAGGGCACATTTTGAGGAGTGCTGAGCCAGAGGGCTGTTTTGGGGGAGCATTGCCCTGTGGCTCCAGGCAGTCCTGGTGGCCAAGAGCTCCAGCTCCTAGTGCCATTCCAGCTCGACATCAGAGTTTCCCTGCCCAGCATTGTCTCTTCCCAGCCCCACGGGCACTCCTGCCCTTGGAAGCCTTTCCTTTCAGTTTCCTTCTCCTGGACTTGGCAGGAGGAGAGCGGTGCCCTCATCACCTGCCTGGGAGAAGCCAGCTTCAGGTTAACGCAGGCCAAAGGCTTTGTGTGCCTTGGAAAGCATTTGCTGGAGCTGGTTGAGCAATTCCTGGCTTTGGCTGGTGTCCTTGTGGGAATGCTGGAAGTGCAGGCTTGAGTCAGGCTGGGAGGTACTGGGAGGCATCCCCGCTCCGACCCGGAGCAGTTCCAGCATGGTCAGGCTGCACAGCACCCACCCAGCTTTGAGCATCTCCTGCTGAGGATCCCACCACCACCCTGGTCCCTGTTCCTGTGCTGGACCACCCTCAGGGTGAGAAAGCTTTGTTTTGCCTTCTCTAATTGTTGGACGCCCTTACAGTGCAGAAAGGATGCACCCACAGGCTGACAGATCCAAAGTTGTGTCTGTCGGTCCCCAGCCTGCTGCAGTGCAGTGATGGGGATGTGACAAGGTGTGGCAATGGCCACCTGCCCTACTCACATCTCTCAGTGGAGAAAAGGCTTAAAACTGGGTGCTCAGCTCAGCACCAGCACGCACAACTTGCAGCACATTCCACTTCCTCCATTCGGCTGCTTGCATTGTTTCAGGGAGATAAGGCTTGTGGCTTTCTCCTGCCAGCCTTACGCAGGATGGTGCTTGGGGGTGCCCAGTGTCAGGATGCCCCTGCCCTTGCCCGGTTTTGGGGTGCTGTGGGGCTAGGAGGGGCACAGCCTGCAGCTCTGTGTGGCCACTGATGTTGGCAGAGCCGCTGCCCATCACCCCAGCAAGCCAAAATCTGCCTGTGGAGGGGCTGACCCTGTGATGGCTGGGAGGGCTCAAGCTCTCTCATGCTCTCAGTGTGCATGCTTGGAGTTTCCCAGTTTCTTGGCCACATGAACATCCAGAATGTGCTTGTGTGCTTCTCAGGGTTTGTTTTGGTCTTTTAAACTCCCTGTTTTGACATGTCTTTTCGGAGGCATTTTGCATCGCTCCTGACCGTGACTCTCCCCCATGCTTAGGGGGAGTGAATTTGGATGGTTGATCTAATTATCCTTCCCCTTTTGTGACACACTGGCCTCCACTGTCTTGGGCTGTGGAGCTTTAATTAAGAAGGCCTTAATTTTAATGGGAGTTGACAGGGTCGGATAGGAGGGGCTGGGACTTATATCTGTGTAGCTGGGCCCCCGCACGGCAGCTGCACTGCCCTCCCTACTCCAGCCTTTCCTTCATCTGGAAGAGCTCTCCATCAGCTGGGGGAGCCAGGGGATGGCTGGAATGCCTTGGCTCAGGTGCCTTCAACATGCTGTTACTGGGTGAAGCACAGATCCCAGACAGGCACTGGGGACACCTGCCTGTGGCTTCTCCTGTCCCCAGATTGGCGCTGAGAGATGAAGTGAGCATCTCCGCATTGCTCCTCCTGTTTTAGGTATCAGCTCAGGTGAGAAAGGAGTGTCCTTGTGCAGGAGAAGGGCTGGAGGCACAAGCCGGACGTGCCCTCACTGCATCAGCCAGGCAGGGAGAGGGTCTGCAGCATCACACTGCACTTGTGGGGCTGGGGCACTGCTGGGGCAGCAGCTCCGCCTTTTCACAGCTCCTGGGACTCACTGCAGTGAGGCTGGTCCCAGCCTGGCAGAGACGAGCCTGTGTTCCCTGTCTTGTACTGAGCAAAGCCTGATGGCACGGGACAGGGAACAGGAACTGCGTTTGCCATGAGGGAAACGGTGACTGGCTGTGTTCGGGTGGCAGAGGGGATGGTCGGCTGAGCCGGGACAGCGAGGCTGTCCCCAAAGCAGCGAGGGCTGTGCTGCTGCTCGCTGGCCCCCAGCTGTGATGCTTGCCGTGGGAAAGGGCAAAACCAGGAGCATCCCGTGGGACAGAGGGGGAAACGGTTCTGCGAGCATATCCGGGGCTTTGTGTCCTACCAAAATGTGGGGAGGGAGCAGAGAGCGATGCGGGGAAGGGGACAGGGTTCCACCTTAAGATGATTAAAGAAAAGACCACCTCGATGTGGTTATGGCAGCACCGACCAAGCTGGGACTTCACCCGCGGCACTGACCCCGCTCTGGGGCCACACTGGCAGGGCCAGCACTGCTGCCACTTCGTGCCACCCACGCAGGGGGACACGGGGGATGGCAAGGTGCCCTTTGGCTCTTGGCTGCTTCCAGCCTGGGACGTCTGGTTTAAAGGCACTGGTAGGCAGCTTCCATTGGTCCTGCACGGATCTGCCCCGGCTGGCCCTGGCCCTGGCCCTGCTGGGAGGGGGTTGGCTGTGTGCCAAGGGGTTGAAGGGGCTGGGTGTGTTCGGGACCGCTGCTCTGTGCCTCTCCCTGTCCCCGGTGCCGGCTGCCATGGGCTGGGTGCCGCCAGGCTGCTTTGTCTCGCCCGCCGTCCCGCACGCTTCATTTTTCAGTCTGGTGTGAGACAGTTGCCGTGATTAATCTCACCGGGGCTCTGCGGGCTGAGGACACGGCTCAGCTCGTCCCTCTCCATCTGTGGGTGGGTGCTGGTGCTCCCAGCCCCTCGCCACCTCTCCCCCAGCACCCCCATCCTGCCTGCCGGCTGTGCTGCTCAGCACCCCCCGGCTCTGGAGCGGCTCCAAGGACAGTGCCTGTTTTGCCAGAGATGTTTCCCTCCCCAAAGCTCCGTGTCTGGTGTTGGGCCCCAGCCTGTCGCGGCATTTCCCAAGGTTTCTGCCTCTGCTGTGTTTTGTCTGCTCCCAATCAGTGTCTTTTGTTAGTGTCTTTGCAAAGACGATAAGATCGCTTCCCCTCACCGCCAGCCCGCTGTCAGCCCGCCCGTACCACGGCCATTGTATCCTTGAGCGATCCGGGCGCAGCGGAAAACAGTCGGAGCGGGACTCGCCGCCGGTTCCCCTCGCTGTTGCCTCCACATCTCTCCACAGGGAGGTAGGGCAGAGGATGGAGCCTTTTCCTGCCACCCAACTTGTCAATTAATTTCTGGGGGGAGACAGCCTGGAGCGTGGGTGTTGGAGGCGTGGGGATGCTGGGCACTCCAGGTGGCATTTCCAGCGCCGGCAGTGGAGGACGGGGATGCTGCTCTCTCGGGTGCCGTGATTTGATCCGAGCTGAGTTGTGCAGCCGAGTGTGCTTCATTTTTAATTGCTTTTGGAGAGGGGAGGGCGGGGTTGGCCTCTCCTTGCTGCAGCCTCTGCCCCGGGCAGGTTGCATGGCTGAGCTCAGCCCTGGCACCCTCCCCTCTGGCTAGGGGAGAATGGGGGCCGGGAAGACCCCAAATGCAGAGCCGGCAGCACACGGAGATAGGTGGGGATGGCACCACACACAGGTGGGGATGGCAGTGCTGGCAGTTGTCTGAGCCTGGCTATGGCCGTGCCAGTGATATGCTGGTGAGGATGGCAGCCCCACTGCCAAGCAAGCAGCAGGACAGTGCCAGGCTGTGCCAGATGTGCCAGAGAGTGCCAGGCTGCTGCCACAGCAGCCGCCTTCAGCCGCCAGTCAGACCTGTCAGCGTGAGGTTGCTAGTGCATCCATCCACCCAGGCACCTGCCCCTTCCCCATCAGAGGACCTGGCACGTCGCTGGTCTGGCGCATGGCTGACCCCAGGCTGAGGCATATTTGGTTTTTCCTCGTGGCTTTTTTGGCCCTTTCTGGTCTAATCATGATTGTGGCCTCGCAGCATGAGCCCGTGTCACAGCGTGCCCGGGTGGCAGGGACAGGGGCACCACGTGTGTACGCGGCACAGCTTTATTTGTATGTGCTGCAGCCTGGAGTTGGGGCTGCAGCTTCCCCCCTCCATCCCGCTGTGCAATCATTACCAGCCAGTATTTGTCGAGTACAAATTACAAACCATTCAACGTCTTAAAGAGCTGTCAGTCAGCTCCCACTCATTATCCTAATCAAATGCACTAAAAATAGTGGCAAAACTTATTAGTAGGGGGAAGGGGAGGCCATGAAAACAAACCTGCAGTGGGGCACGGCCCCTGCATGCAGACACTGGGATGTTCCCCTTATATGAGGTGTGAAACTCGGGATGTTCCCCTTGGATGAGGTGTGAAACCTTGGCTGCAGCTGGGATAGGAGCCTGGTGGGATACTGCTTGGGGCCTTGAAATGGGGTCTGAATCCCCTCTATGCAGGAGCAGGAGCCTCTTCGGGGGTGGCTGAAGCCTTTGCCCAGTGCTGGGTGAGCAGGGCTGGTTGGAGAGAGAATTTCCTTTCTGTAGAAGAAGAGGGAGCAGATCCTGCAGGATCTGGGGCTAGGAAAGGGTGGCAAAGCCAGGCGAGGGGCTGCCCCGCCTCTGCAGGGCCGTGTCCTGCTCTGCTTTCCACCTGAAGCTCTGCCCTGAGCTGCTGCTGCTGGGAAATGTCACCCCAACATGCACACTTGTGACAGAAAACAGTCCTTTTTGAAAAATTTAGCTAAAATGTGCTTTTCTGGATGAGTCAGGGCTTGAGCAGTACAGGTTGCTCCCATACCTTGTGCACGGTTTGTGCCGTCTGTGCTGTTGGGGATGGAGCAGGTGACTCATCTCGGGGGACCAGGTCTCTGGTTGGTGGCCGACCATGCCTACCGCAGGTCGTGGCTGTCCGGAGATGGAGCAACAGGGCTGGAAATGCTGGTGTGTCTGGAGGAACTGGCTTTGCCTTTCCCCTGAAAAATCCCTTAGTGGGCTGGGGGTGCCTGTGCTCGCCTTCCACTCTGGGACATCGCTTGGGGCGGTGCCAGCCGCCTCCTCTCCCATCCCCAGTGGGTTTGATGAAGTGGAGCGGAGAATCATCCCCTCTTCAGACATGAGAGATCAGAGCGGGCGGGTGTGAGCTGCCGGCTCCGCGCCGGAGGGATGGCGAGGAGGAGGAGGATGAAGGCAGCCCTGGGCACGGGACCGTGGCGTGGAGGGAGAGGGTGTCGGGGCGCGGGGGCTGCCGCGGGTGCTGACGCTCCCTCCCTCTCCTCGCAGGCTGCAGCGGGAGCTGAGCTGAGTTCGCCGGCAGCACCTCCCCACCCCGCGGCGAGGCTGTAGCCGAGAGCACCGGTAAGACATCGCCGATGGCCCGGGGAGCGGGGAGCGGGCTGCTTTACCTTCTGGGAGGCTCGGAGCTGCGGCACTGGGTGCTCTGCCACAGCCGGATTGGCCCTGGAGCATCCCTGGGTGGGCTGGGTGCAGGTGCAGAAGGCACAACCTTCCCTGGGTGTTCCCCGCGGCGTGGCTGGCCCGGGCGGCGGAGCTGAGGCCTCGCAGCTCATGCCGGTGGTGGTTGGTGATGTGCCGCTGGCGCTGCCCCCCGGAGCGGAGAGCACGGAGTTCCTGCAGGCTGCGACGTGCCCGGGGTGCTAATCCCCGCCGCAGGAAAGCCGCCTGTCCGCCGCCTCGCATCGCTCAGAGCCGAGCACAGGCAGCGCTGGCCGTGCTCCAGCTGCGCTCTGCAAAAGCCTGGGAAGAGGGAGAGGGGCAGTCCTGCTGGAAACCAAGGCACTGGCCGGGGTGGGGAGCGATGCTGAGCCCCCCATCCCAGCGTTGTCAGCGGTGAAAAGCATGGCAGCGGGGCAATATCTGGGCATCTGCCAGGCTGCCCTGGCTGGATGTTGGTGGTGCTGAGCATCCCTGCAGCCTGCTGCGTGTAGAAATGCTGTATTTATTAGACATAAATTTATTAGACATATACACAGCATAGCTGCTGGCAATGGGTATGTTTTGCAGTCTGGCTGCTGCGATGCTGTCCCACAGCTCCCAGTGATGCTGCTGGGGTGTGCTGGGAGCCACCACACTTCCTTCTCTGCCCTTTGACTCCGGAGAGGGGAGGTTTCATTGACGACTGTGCCAGAGGCAGGGGGGGTCTCTCCTTGGTGCCTCCCGAGGACCTGAGTGCACAGCACATTCCTGTTGTCATTAATCACTCCTTTGCCCGGCTCTTGCACAACCCTTCGTTCTCCCAGGGGAATCTGCACCCTTTCCTTGCTGGCTGCCAAGGGGCTGTGGGAGCTGCAAGGGTTTTTTCAGGCCTCTCTCCTCCCCGGGGACAGGTGGAGAGCCGCAGGGCTAAAGCCACATGGTCGTGTTGGCTGGGTTGGAGGGGACTGATGGGACTTGGAGCGGGGATGGTGTGAGGCTGCCAATGCCTCTGGGTACAATTTGGTGTTGCCAGCCTGCACTTTGCACTGGCCAGGTTGAAGTCAGAGTGTGCAGGTATTTAGATGCAAAGCAACAGGAGAGCTTGGAGTGGGGCTCGCTGCTCTGCAGCCCCTTCCCCAGAGGGCTGTGGGCTCGTGCCTCCTCCTCCTCCTCCTCCATCTTTGGCTCCTGCAGCCAAAGTCCTGACAGCTGGATTGGGCCCTGTCGGAGCATCGTGTCCCAAAGACCAGCACACCCAGCAAAGCCCTTGCCTGGGAGGGTCAGCACCCCAGCGCAGGGTGGGAGCTGTCCCTGCCCAAACTGCTGCATGAGGCGGGATGAACTCACAGGTCACGGTGTCCCTGGCCGGGATGTGCCTGGCAGTTGTGCACCCTGTGCCCACAGGCTCACAGGTGTGAAGGCAAGGACCCCCCTGTTTTAGGGAAGTCCCTGGGTGATCCACTGTCCCCTCTCTGTGCTCTGCTCCTGCCTGATCTCTGGGCATATTGACTATTTTATACCTTGATTTGCTCAGCACACTGATAAATCATTTTCTGACCAAAGCTCAGAAAATGTGCTTGGGGAACACTTGTGTCCCCAAAGTGCTGCTAAATCCACCGCCCTGGCTGGGGTGTTTTCCTGCCTGGGGAAGTGCTGCTTCCAGGGGAAACTCTGAGCGGCTCTACTCTTGCTCACGGTCCCGTGGGGAGTCACAAGCCACACGGTCACAGCCCTGCCATGCTCCCACTTTTCTCCCTGCACTGCCACTGGCATCCCAGGAGCCACAGCGGGTGCCAGAGCCCTGGGCAGAGGTGAGCAAGGGGCTGGCTGGGGACAGGGAGGTGGGGGCTCCTTGTCATCACTCCTAAGGTCTTGTTCTCCCCTGCAGTTCTGCTTCTACTGCAACAAGCTTTTAAAGTGCATTTATTTACGGGACATACTCCTTCCCCTTGGCTGCAGGATCTGCCTCTGGATTGCTGGAAGTGACCATTTGCAAGTCCAAAGCTTTTATTTGACCCTTATTTGCTTTGAGACCCCCAAAGCCTGGCACAGATATGGGTGGACTGAATCCTGTGGCAGTTAGAGGCATGGTCCCTCCTCATCACCTGCATCCACAGGAGGAAGGACAGCTCTGCTGTCCACTGGAGTGGCTGCTGGAGTCATACCCAGCACAAAAAAACCCAGTATATTACATTTCCCAAACCCTGGCAGGATCTGAGCTTGCCGGCATGGGTCACACAAGGACACTGCTGGTCCTCTGTGCAGTGTGGGAGCTGGAAAACAGTAGATGGAAATTGTGTCTTTTGGGAAATAAGCCCTGATCGTCGGGCAAAGCCCTCGCTGTGGGAGGGGAGCTGAGGAGGACAGGGAGCAGCTTGTGCCTGGCACCCCTAAGCTTTCCCACAGCAAGAGCTGTGGGCTCTGCCCCAGTGACGCTGGGGTTGTGCAGGCTGCTGGGGCTGCCCATGGCTCTGGGGGGCTTGGCCCAAGCTTCTCTCTAAAGCTGAGCTAGAAAACCCTCTGTTGGATGAGGCTGAGCCCTCCCAAAGCCACACGGATGGCTGCGTCCAGGTCTGCACCCTGTGGGCAGCAGCTGCCTCCTCTGCTGCTTCCCTGCTTGTGTTTCCTTATCAGAAATATTCTCCTCCCTGGTTGTCTCCACCTCCCTTTTCCCTCCTGCCATGTATGATCTAGCCTAAATATTTCCTTCCATAGCTTCAGGACACTGCTGGGTATCCTGCCATCTTTGGAGACTGCAAATAATTCCCTGCCTTCATTTATGTCATTACCTTGAAGGTATTTATAGAGCGTGGTCTTGAGTGGAAAGGAAGGCTATATATAAACTATTTGACTATATATAAAGGCGAGATCCCTTGGTCCTTAGCTGCAAACCGCCTGAAGCTGCTCCTGATTTAAACTTTTATCCCGTTTGCTGCATGTTTTGGACTTCAAAGGTCCATCTTCAGTACTTAAATCCCCATCCTGGTAGAAACTCGTGTGTAGGAGGAAACATGTCTGGATGGGACTGAGCTATCTCCCATGGCAGATGCCTGGCCCAGAGCTGCCACAGTCTCAGCACAGGTCCAGGTTCCATGCTCAGCATCCTCGTTCTGCACTCCCACAGCTCAGCGTGCTTCCCTCTGCTCCCAAAGCGTGTCCTGGCAGTTTCACTGGCTGCTGCGGCCACACAGGAGGTGTCTCAGTGTTAATGAAGGGGCAATGGTATCCCAGGGCAAGGGCGTGATGGCCCAGCAGCTGCTGCTTGAACAGATTCCAGAGGTTGTTTCGTTTCCTGGTGGGCAGGCATCTGCCACTCGAGCCCTGGGAAACTTCTTATTATTGACAATAATAATTACTATGGTAATAATAATAATAATAATAATAATAATAGAAGCCTTCTGTATGTCTGTGTCTCCTCCAGCCCGGGACCATGGGGAGCAGCAAGAGCAAGCCCAAAGACCCCAGCCAGCGCCGGCGCAGCCTGGAGCCCACCGAAAACACCCACCATGGGGGTTACCCAGCCTCGCAGACACCCAGCAAGGCGGCTGCTCCCGACGCCCACCGCACCCCCAGCCGCTCCTTCGGGACCATGGCTGCTGAATCCAAGCTCTTTGGAGGCTTCAACACCTCTGACACGGTCACCTCGCCGCAGCGTGCCGGGGCACTGGCTGGTCCGTGTGGGTTGGGGCTCGGCAGGGTGGGGAGGGTCTCAGGCTGGTCGTGGGGGGTTTGCGTCCAGTTTCTTGGGGTCTCGGGCTTTTGAGGGACTCTGGGCTTGAGGGAGAAGCAGATCTGTGTTATCTGCCAGTGTGAGGATGGTGAGAGGGGAGGGTCCCTGGTGAGGGGCACCCAGCACTGTTCTGTGGCCGCAGCTGTGGCTGTGCCCCTCCTGAGTGCTCTTTGTCACAGGGGGAGTCACCACCTTCGTAGCCCTCTACGACTACGAGTCCCGGACCGAAACGGACCTGTCCTTCAAGAAAGGAGAGCGCCTGCAAATCGTCAACAACACGTGAGTGTCCCTGTCCCTGCAGCCAAGCCCACGTGGTGAGCTGTCACCTCTGTCCCTCCTGTGGAACCCCCAGCCCAGCCCAGCAGGACCAGCTCTCCCAGGGATGGGTGCTCGGAGAGATGTGCCAAAATGCACACAGACACGGTGACTTGTCCAAGCTCACTCACACTGGTAGTGGTCATTTGCCTGCTTCCTCATCCTCCTGGCCCTGCTGCTGGCCACTGTGGCCTCACAGCCTTGTCACCAAGCCACGTCCTCTGCTTGCTGGCCGTTCTGTGCCCTGCAACACAGAGCCATGTCCCTACCAGTCTCGTCCCCATCCGTGCTCAGCTCCCTCTTGTTTGCCTGGACACATCCCTCAGCTTCGTGGGTGCTTTTCCCTGTGCTTGTATGCTGTCTCTGGTCTCAGCTTGTCTCTTGACTCTTGTTTCTCTCCCTCCATGCTGTCGTTTAGGAGAAAAGTGGATGTCAGGTGTGTATTGCATATTCTTACTGTTATTATAAATGACCTAAATGATCAAAGCTCGTCTGCTGCCCACATGAGGGCAGGTTGGATGGAGCAGGGCTGGGAGGAGACGGTTTCCAGATGGTTTTGTGGTTAGTTGCATTTGTCCTCCCTGAGTGATCAGAACAGAGCAGGGAGTCCCTTCCCATGCTGGGGAGCTGTTCCATCCAAAGCTGTGTCTGCACCTGGGAGCTCTGAACCCATGCCCTTTCCTTGTCCATGCCTGGCGCCCTTCTACACTCTCTTTCCAGTTGGCTCTCTACACTCCCCGGCCTTTGCATTTTTCTTTTGCATTTTTTAATTTTACTTTTATATTTCATAAGTGGCTCTGGTGATTCAAGTATTTCCTTAGGGGCCTGACCCCCTGGTTTGCTCCCCATCCTGGTCACCACAGCACATCCATCGCATGCAGGGCAGAGTGGCCAGCTGGAACATGCTCCTAAAAATGATCCTGTATTAAACCCGTGTGTGGTCTGTCCTGACAGGAGGCACACACAGTCCACAGCCTGGCTGGCAGAGCCAATGTCCCCAGTGTCCCCAGCCGTGGAGCTGCCACAGGGTCCTGAGGGTCTGCAGCTCCTGCACCCCCTCCACTGCTGCCTTCCAACATGGGTGCCTAAAACAGCTTTGCAAGGTCAAAGGGTGGAAAGACAAGGGAGCATCCCAGGAGTGAGATTTGTCCTGCAATGCTTGGGCAGTGTGGAACAAACATGTTTTCAATCTGATCCTTGTTCTCATTGTTCTGATGCTGTTTATTAATGGTGATCTGTTTCATCTATGAAGTCCGGGATGTTCAGCATTTCAATGTTGCAGCAAAAGCCTGAATTTGGGAGTTTTGGTGCTTCTTACTTTCAGTCTCAGCAATGTGTGAGCTCCATGCTTGAGTTCTGCTTTGGGCTGTTGCAAAGTGAGCTCCACCCGTGGGGGTCCAGATCAGGCCCACATATGGAAAGTTTTTCTTTATGCCTTTTATCAGTTCTGGGTTTTCCACGCTTTTTTTTCCTCTACTGCTGTTTGCCAAAGGCTCAGTCAGAGGGAAGGGTCAGTCTGTGATGGGCTCTGCAGCATCCTGGGGAGCAAAAGGGCCTTTTTTGGTGACATAGTCCTTTGGTGGAGGGTGCAGGATGTAGCTCCAACCTTCCCAGTGTCTGTGTGGGTGAGATGTCCGCAGGGAGAGAGGTGGTGGAGGAAGTTGGGCAGTTTGTGCAGTGCTCAGGGGTGAATCACTCTTCTCAATGACCTCCCAGAGATGCTCACACAGTCTGGGAACAGCTCGGGCTGCTGCACTTTGGGGACACCAATAGCCAGATGTATGATGTCCCCTTCCTCTGGGCTCCCTGGCAGGACAGTCAGTGCCCTGGAGCTGTGGGGAGGGGACTTGTGTTCAGTCCAGGAAGGGCTGGCAGGTTCTGGGCACAGTGGGAGCCCATGGCCAGGGTGGATTTGCAGGGTGGCAGCAGGTTTTGGCTGCTCTGACAGGGCTAGGGTTGCTCAGGGTGAGAGCAGAAGCCTCTGCATCGCTCACCTCCCTGCTCTGGGTCATCCTACCAATCCGTCCAGTGCAGAAAGGCTCTTGTGGTACCATTTCCAGTGGGAAGAAGTCCCCTCCCAGCTAGCAGGCAGCTAGCTGGGATGTGGTGGGATATTTTGGGTACGATTGTGCAGGGAATTGTTGAAATGCTTTGTTTTGATGATGATGGTTATTATTATTTTTTTCCCCACTGAGACATTTTTGGAATAGTTTGTTTTGCTGAATTCCCAGCTTGTAGCCTTGCAGCCTAAGCTGGAATAAAGCCACAAGTCAAAAACTGGGCATTTTTCAAGCAGATGTTTACTCTGGTCCTATGGGAAAGGAGCCCAACCAGCCTCCTGTCCCCTTCAGAGCCACCTCAGTAAAGGTGACTGGAGCAACAGCCCTGGCTGAGGAGCATGAGCTGCCTGCCATGAGATGTGCTGGGGCTGGAAGAAGCTAAAATGTCATCCAGGGCTGCTGTGAGGCTGATCCAGGGGCAGAGCCCAGCTCTATGGGTGGGAGGAGATGCCTGGAAGGTCGCTGCTATCCCCACCACACTGGCACCATTGCGGGGAGCTGGGGGCCGTGTCTGGGTTATCCCAGTGCTTTGAAGCATCACCGGTTTAGCTGGGAAAAGCACAGGTCACAAGCAGCTGGTGAGTCTGGAGCAAGGATGGAGGTTTACACATCTGCAGGGTCAGGGATGGGTCTGGATGTGGTCTGATGATCCTTGTAGTGGTGACTGAGGTTATTGGTGTTTTTCTGTAGCATTTTTGTGGAGGTTGTCCTGCCAAGTTCTTGTATCCTTACGGTGCTGTTCCCACGAATCTGCAGTTTTCCCGTAGCCTCGTCTCTCTTGTGGTCAGGATGAATTCAGTGGCTGTCTTTGATGGGCAAGAAGATGCAGGTGGTGGGAGGAAAAGCCCTGCTGTCTGCAGGAAAGGGAAGCTGCCTCCTGCCGTCCTCTTGTTCTTCTCTATTTGTTGTCCTTTCCAGCCCCGTCCGGAGCAGGAGCCGGCGGGAAGGAGGGCAGAGCACCCTCCAGCTCCTGGGGACATCCATGGGGCCACTGTGCCCGGGGCAGGAGGGATGGATGGTGACTCATCCCCAGGTTTTTAGGGACGAGGAGCCTCACTCGTGGCTGTGCAGGCACAGCTGGGGCAGCAGGAGGCTCAGGGTCAGGGCTGCAGCCTTGCAGGGTGCCCGTCCCGGGGCTGTGAATGGGACACGGGCTGGACAGATCGCACTGCATCCATGCTGGACACCACAGCTGGGCAGGGCTCAGCCCCTGCCCAAACCTCAGCCTTGTCCTGCTGCTTTTCTGCAGCCTGTGTTTAACTAACTCCCTTGGGTTTTTCTGGTGCCTTTTTTAATCGCTGCCATCATTCTGTTGCTTCTCCCCATTTCCTGTCCCTCCCCTTGTCTGCTGCTCCCTGCTGCCAGGACCCCCAGTGCCTCACAGCCTCCAGCCAGATCCCCTTCCCATTCAGGTGGCTCCAAAGGTATTTTAGCTTGCTGGCTGCCCTGCCCGATTCAGGTTTAAACCATTCCATATGTGGATGGGTGGCTCCAGTAATGAAAGTACACCCAAACGGAGCTGCGGGCAGGGGCTGGCAGCAGGAGCACTCCTGGCTGGGGTCTGGCTGTGGGGCTGGGGGCTGTGGGGCTGCACCTTTTCCCAGTGGGGCTCTGTGCTGGCTCATCTTCCCCCGGTGCCTGTGGGCGGGTGAGGGGCTGGCTGGGGGGCTCCTGGCTTCACACTGAGTGTGTTTTGGTTCTCTTGCAGGGAAGGTGACTGGTGGCTGGCTCATTCCCTCACTACAGGACAGACGGGCTACATCCCCAGTAACTATGTCGCGCCCTCAGACTCCATCCAGGCTGAAGAGTAATTGCCGTCTTTTAGACAGTTTAAAAATGAGCGATAGCAAACGCACCCCGAGCGCTCCCCCTCCACCCCTGCCCCTCTCCTGGGCAAAGTCTCTAAGCCCTCTGGGTTTTTCCTTTTTGTTATTTTTCCCCTTCGAATGTGCAGACCAGCCGTTCTTTAGGGCCATAAGTGCAGTGCTGCAGCGTGCTTGCGTGGTGGAGGGGTGAGCGGTGGCATAGCAGGGCTGTGGATGCTTTTGGTCTGGTTTTTATGGAGAGCCTGGAGAAAAGAAGGCTGCAGGGAGATCTCGTTGCAGCCTTCCAGAACTTAAAAGGGGTTCTAAAAAAGAGAGAGACTTTTTCCACAGGCAGAGGGCCCTGTGAAAGGACAAGGGGGAACTAAAAGAGGAGAGATTTAGATTAGATGTTAGGAAAAAATTCTTTACCCAGTGGATGGTGAGACACTGGCACAGGTTGCTCAGAGAAGCTGTGGCTGCCCCATCCCTGGGAGTGTTCAAGGCCACTTTGGATGGGGCTTTAAGCAACCTGGTCTAGTTGAAGGTGTGGCAGGAAGGTTCCAACCCCGATGGCAGGGAGGCGATGCCCAGCCCAGGCCGTATGGCAGTGTAGCACACACCGAGGTGCCTGAGCCCAGAGACACAGCCCCTGGTCTCCCAAACCTGCAGTGGGTGGGCCAGGGCTGAGCCCCCTGCTTGGGCAGGCAGTGGATGGGGGTAGTGCCAGCTGCTGAGCCACTGCCTTTCTCCTGCAGGTGGTATTTTGGGAAGATCACTCGCCGGGAGTCCGAGCGGCTGCTGCTCAATCCCGAAAACCCCCGAGGGACCTTCCTGGTCCGGGAGAGCGAGACCACGAAAGGTGAGCAGGGCTGGGGGGGTGCTGGCCTGGAGGAAACCCTCTCTGAGGGGTGTGGGGGTGCCCTGAGTCCCCTCAGTGTCTCCTGCTGGTGCCGGTCTCCAGGGAGCCGATGCCGACGTGGCCGTCACATCACCAGTGGCATGTCTGTGCCAAATGCACTGTTACACTGAGCCCGTGGGCTCGAGGGATGTGGCCACTTCTCTCCAACTGCTGCCTACTCAGTGAGCGCCCTTCACAGAGATGGTTCAGCTCACGGCAGGGTGGAAGCCAGGGATCTCACCAACTCTGGCAAGACCACCAGGCAGGATGGTCTCTTTTCCTGGTTTTTTTTTGTTGTTGTTGGTTTGTTTGTTTGGGTTTTTATACACCCCAACTAAATGTTTTTTTGGTTTTCTCCTGGTTCCTGTATAGTGACAAAATCTTGAACATGTGCTTCCTGGGCAGCCAGGCTGAGGGAATGATGAACTTTAGTCCTTCTTTCAAGTCTGACAAGTCTTTATACTTGTTCTGTGTCTCCTGAAAGTGCGAGTTGTGATCTTTGAGATTTGACTGCCTGAGGATGATGTTTCTTACTTGGTTGAGTTAGGCTCCAAATGCACCTTTGAGAAAAGCCTCTTGATGCTCCTTTCTGGTTTTATGCCTTGAACTTACCACTATTTATTTTATTCTGGTGGAAGCAGCTCCTTCAAGCAACATAAATCTTCCCGTCTCCATCTGTGGCCCCAGCAACACCATGTTGTTCTCATGTGGCCAGAGCAGAGCCAAGCTCCTGAAGCGATGCCCTTGGTGGGATTTGTGGAGGAGGGAACTGGGCCCACCAGGCCCTTGGCTCCTCTCTGAGATGCTGAGGAGTTGTTGGTCAGCAGCTCCCCCCAGGCTGGCTCTGCCTGCTCCTCTCCCCTTGTTAGCACATCCTGTAGGATGGCTGGTGGCAAGGCTTGGCAGAGCTGCTGTGCAAGCAGAGGGCAGCTGGAGGTTGTGATGGTGTGCCATGGCTGTGCCGTTCCTCCCTGGCACCCGGTGCCAGCTGGTGCAGCCAGGAGCTGCTCCCCATCCTCTGCTTTTGGGTGAAGGCAGCACCTCCATGCCCAGTCCTGCCTCCCCCATGCCCACCTGCAAGTGGGACCCCACAGGGAGCAGCCATCCATGGCACATGTCCCCCAGCCCTTCTGTCCTGCCCACAGGTGCCTATTGCCTCTCTGTGTCCGACTTTGACAATGCCAAGGGGCTCAACGTGAAGCACTACAAGATCCGCAAGCTGGACAGTGGCGGCTTCTACATCACCTCCCGCACCCAGTTCAACAGCCTGCAGCAGCTGGTGGCCTACTACTCCAGTGGGTAGCCATGTGGGTCCCATTGGGGTCTGGGTGGGACCCTGGGTGCTGTCCCTGCCCTCGCTGCAGGGCAGATGCTGCTGGGATGTCACTGCTGTGCTGGGGGACACCAAACCAGTTGTGTGGGACTGTGGTGAAAAGCTGGGTTTTAGGGCAGAGGGTGAGGGTTTGGGTAGGTGTCCCCAAGGTGTTTGCAGGAAAGATGTGGGGTAAAGACATCACATGCCTAAGTACTGATGTGTCACCCTGCTGTTGTCCCTTCCTGTGCCAGAACATGCTGATGGCTTGTGCCACCGTCTCACCAACGTCTGCCCCACGTCCAAGCCCCAGACCCAAGGCCTTGCCAAGGATGCCTGGGAAATCCCTCGGGAATCGCTGCGGCTGGAGGTCAAGCTGGGACAGGGCTGCTTCGGAGAGGTGTGGATGGGTAAGGACCATTCCCAGCCTGCTGTCCCCACTGTGTCACCACCTGCATCCCGTCCCCAGCCATCTGCAGATGCCTGGAGCCTGTGGTGGGGTGGGGGAGCATGGCAGGGACACAGCCCCCTGCCCCATACGTGTGTCCTGAGCAGCGTGTCCTGTGCCACAGGGACCTGGAATGGCACCACCCGGGTGGCCATCAAGACACTGAAGCCTGGCACCATGTCCCCAGAGGCCTTCCTGCAGGAAGCCCAGGTCATGAAGAAGCTCCGGCATGAGAAGCTGGTTCAGCTCTACGCTGTGGTGTCAGAGGAGCCCATTTACATCGTCACCGAGTACATGAGCAAGGGTGAGCACAGGAGGGACACTGAGGGGCAGCTGAGGGGCTCTGCTCCTCTGGATTGTTCTGACCATGGTCTTCCTCATAGGGAGCCTCCTGGACTTCCTGAAGGGTGAGATGGGCAAGTACTTGCGGCTGCCCCAGCTCGTGGATATGGCTGCTCAGGTGGGTTTGCACATCCCTGGGCTTCCCCCATTATTTGGAAGGGCACTGGTTCCCTGAGCCCCTCACTGGGCTGTGGTGGCTGTCACTGGTCAGGCAGCGGGGTGCTCGCTTGGGTGGGTACCAGTGTTGGGTCTCAGCCCAGAGCTGGGTTGCACTCTGGGACCATCATTTGGCCTGTTCCTGTTGCTGCCAGCTGTCCCTGGCCAGCAAACCCAAGTCCGCATGGCATTTCTTGAGCAACTGGTTTTTCTCACACCCTGGCTGGGTCTCACTGCAGAGCTGTTCCCCTTAGTGGTGCCAGGCTCTCCCTGGGGACCCTCGTGTCACCCTATCAGCCGCAGTGCCCCACACGCTGGTCCCCACAGATCGCATCTGGCATGGCCTACGTGGAGAGGATGAACTACGTCCACCGGGACCTGCGGGCAGCCAACATCCTGGTGGGGGAGAACCTGGTGTGCAAAGTGGCTGATTTTGGCTTGGCACGGCTCATCGAGGACAACGAGTACACGGCTCGGCAAGGTGCGTGCCCAGGGCTGCCGGCACCGTGCCCGGGCAGGTGGCACCGGAGCAGTGGCCACTGGTCCGCATGGTGTGTGTTGTGCCTGGAGCCAGAGTGTGGCTCTGGTTGCACGGGGGTCCTGGAGGCACCCGCTCACCCTGCCTCTCCATCCAGGTGCAAAGTTCCCCATCAAGTGGACGGCCCCGGAAGCGGCTCTGTATGGCAGGTTTACCATCAAGTCAGACGTCTGGTCCTTTGGCATCCTCTTGACTGAGCTGACCACCAAGGGCAGAGTGCCATACCCAGGTGAGGACTGGCACTTGCTGGCAGAGGCCCTGTCTGCATTGTGGTGCCCAACACCAGCTGTCCATGCCCAGCGCTTGCCCCTGAGCTGCCTTTGCCCAGGTTGGATCCTGCCCCACTGGGGAGAGCAGATACTGGCCAGGATGCAGCATCCCAGCCACCCTGTCCTGCTCTAGTCCCTGAGCAAGGTGACAGGGACAAGTGCTGCTAGGCCAGGGGTTCCTCACTGCCTGGGTCACTGGGATTACCCCTAAGGCCTGTCCTGGCACGACATCCTTGCTGTCCCCCTCGGGATGGGCACAGTGCAGGACTGGCCCAGCTCTGATCAATGCCATGTCTCCTCTGGCCGCACGCAGGGATGGTGAACCGGGAGGTGCTGGACCAGGTGGAGCGGGGATACCGCATGCCCTGCCCGCCCGAGTGCCCTGAGTCCCTGCACGACCTCATGTGCCAGTGCTGGCGGAAGGACCCGGAGGAGAGACCCACCTTCGAGTACCTGCAGGCTTTCCTGGAGGACTACTTCACCTCGACAGAGCCCCAGTACCAGCCTGGAGAGAACCTATAGACGCGGGGCTCCTCCTGGCACCAGGGACACTGCTGTCCTCACTGCGGGGCGCCGAGGGCTGGCCTCCCCACCGAGGGGCTGTGTTTGTGGAGCAGCCCTGGAGCAGGACAGGGCATTATCTCCGGATGCAGCCAGGGGAGCCGCTGGGTTCCCCCATCGCTCATTAAGACTTCTGGCCCGTGTTTAACGAAGCGGCGCTATTCTGCTGGCGAGAGGAGCCTGTGGGCACCAACGGAGCCAGCTCAGGAGGGCAAGCAGAGCATCTCCTGCCAAGAGACTTGGGTTTTGGGAGACTTTTTCCCCCCACAGCTCTGGGGTGAGCCAGGAGGAATTGGGGGACAGCATCAACCCACCTCAGACACACGGTCCCAGTCTCCTGCACCCCCTTTCTAAATCAGCACAAATTTCCCTGCCCCTTCACCCTCCCCACCATCTCCCTCTTGGCTCCAGCTCTCCCAGGGGTGCTGGCAGAGATGTTTTGCCACAGGGATGTCACAGTCCCAGGCTGGCTTGAATGGGGTGATGTGCCAGGGTGGTGGTGGCAGCGTGGGATGACAGCGGAACTCTGGTGGCCCCTCTGGCCTCACCATGACCTTAATGGCTGGTGGGTTCTGGGACTCTGAAATGTGACAGCTCCAGGCTCTGGTGACCAACACTGTCCCATAGGAGCACCCAGGCACATGATCAAATCTTCCAGCTGTGTCTGTTCTCCCAAGAGACACGTCTCACCTCTCCCAGGAGCAGGACTGGGGATGCCAGCAGAGCCCTCACCCTGCTGCGCTTTCTCCTGCCACATGCTCCAGGTCTTCCAGCCATACCCTTGGGAAGTACCCCCCAGCCACCCTACCCAGCTCTGCCACCAGCTTTCCCACCAGCAGGGTCCCCTGGGCTGGCCCTGCCACCAAATCCAGTGCCACTGTGGGGCTTGGGTGCATGGCCCATGTAGCTGTTCCGGGTGAGGGAATGTTTTGGAGGAAGTACTCAACTTTCACAGATGATTTTGTCCACCTGGTATGTTTTTAGCTGCCTTCCCTCTACCCACTGTGTCTCAGCTTCCAGGTGGCAGTCCCCATGCAGCATCCCCAGCCACATACCACCATCTGGAAGTGCTGTGCCACATTTGCATCCTCATCTCCCCCCTGCTCGCTCCCAAAGGCCTCAGCCATGTGTCAGCTGTGGGTGGCTATTCCTGCCCAGCTTTGTCCCACACACATCCTGTGGGACTGATCCCTGGCATCAGCAAGGCAACACTCATTCCCTGCCCTCTCCCACCCAGCACCTGCTTGTACATAACCCTCAAGTGGCCCCTGCACCATCCCAGACCTTGACTTCATTGCATGTGTCGGTTTTCCCTCTCGTGTGGCTGTGCCCAGCCAGAAACCTTTCACCATGGTGGTTCACAAAGCTTCACTCCTTCACCTCCTGGGTCCCAGAGACCCTTGCTCAGAGAGACCTGGGTGTCTTTGGATGCTTTCTTGGAGAGGGGGCTGGGGGCTCGGGGAATGCTGTGGGGCAGTGGTGCTGGAGGGAAGGACCCGGAGAGGGGAGCCAGTGCCTGTGCCCTCCTCTCAGCCCTCAAGCAGTGGGCTTTCTGTGCCTCCCCATCACCTTTGGGATGGTGTTTGCCTCTGGCACAGCCTCCTTGCAGGCAGCAGACCCAACCTGCCCCTCACCAGCCCCTTCCATGGTGCCAGTGTCCTACAAAAGCTGGGTGGGAGCCAAGCATGGGTAGGAGGTGGCCAAAACCCCACCCCAGATCTCCACCAGAGCAGGACCCAGGCAAGCCACTGCCTCTCACTCACTCACTCCCACAGTGCCCTGGTATAGTGGTTTGACCCAGCCACTTATTTATGAACCAAGTACATAGCTGGTTGTTTGGTGGCTCCTTTTTTAATGAGTAAAACATTTTAAATCATTTTGAATAGGCTCTTCAGCAGTATGGAGAGACCATGCTGGCTTGAAGAGTGGCAGCTGGTTTAATGGATTTTTTTTTTAGATCATTTTCAGAGTTGGAGCCTTTTCTCCCCCCCTCCCTTCCTAGCAGGTTTGCTGTGTTGGCATTTCTGCATTTGGGCAGGGACTCCCCAAACCTCAATCTTCTGGGTCTTCCCATGTTTGCAGCCTTTTGGGATGGGCAGCTGCCACAGACGCCCTGTCCCTTGGTAGCTGTTCCGAGGGGGGGGCTTGTGCCATAGCTCTGCCTGAATTACACAAAATCCCTATCCCTGGGAGAAACCTTTTGCAACTGTAACATGCGGAAGCCAGATTTGGTCTGGAAGCTGGGGAGAGAGAAGGCAAGCACACGTGTTAAGGTTTGGCCTTTGGTTGTTTGTGGCACATGAAGGGTCTTGGGTGCAGCAGGACAGGAAGGGCTTCACCTGGCGAGTGCAGTCTCTGGCTCTTTATGGAAGGCAGCAGGTGCAAGGAGCACCCCAGGATGGCTCAATTCCCCAAGGCTTCCAGCAAGATCTGGCAAAGGAGATGTTCTGGGGACACTTCAGGGCAGAAGGCAGTAAGGCAATCCCAGAGAAGCCCTCCTGCACGGGACTGTGTGTCCACATGTCCGTGTGTCCATCCGTGTTTCTGTGCAGCACTCATGCTCGTACCCAGTGTCACTGGACTCGCCGCCGCAGCCAGCACGACCTAGAGGCCCTGGGAATTCAGAGCCTCCCCTCCATCATCATTCTGTCTGCCAATTTACTTTTTAAGCCAATAAACTCCAGAGGGGAGCCCCCACCTAAGGATGCTGTTTGGCTTCCTGGGGTCTGTAAAACCCTACAAGTCATTCTCCTCTGCTGTTATAATTTTTTTACACAGTCTTTTGTAAGATCTCCAACTGACTATGCAGAGAACGTGTGGATCTGTGTCTCTCTCCCCAGCTCCCCTCACCTGCCTTTTTCAGTGTCTAAGTAAAATATTTAGCTTTTTTTTTTGCTTTTTTTTTTTCTTTTTTTTTTTTTTTGGATAATAATAAAACTTTGGAAAAAAACCTGAAAAGGTCCGGCTTTGTGGGTGGTAGGGTGGGTGGAGATGCTTTGAAACTCTAACGTTGATGTAAATACTTTGCTATTTGATAATTAAATACAAACAGACCTCACAAAACAAAAGTGTAACTTGTGTATGAGAGGACTTGTTAGCTCCTTAGTATCCCTGTCAGAGGAGCTGATGCTACCTGGAGCATGTGCAGTACCTATGTGAAGCTCCTGGTGCTTCAGACACTTTTTTTGGAAGATGCTTCTGGGATCTGGTGGGGCTTCTGTGCCACTGGAGCCATTCCCCACACAGGCTCATGGTTCAGGATCAGGGCCATGTCCGGCATCTCCAGCAGTCCTGGAGGAAAAGCAAGTGACACGGTCATTGCAGTCAGGCCCTGAGGGGTGTTCCATGTGCCCCCAGCCTGGGACATGCTGGCAGAGCAGGACTCTGCCATTGCATGGCCCAAAGCAAGTGCAGGGCAGGGGTGATGCTTGTGCTGCCAGAATCCAGGGCACAGGACATGGGGGAAGACAGGATAGGGACAGCCTCCCTTCAGTAGAATCTGCTTCATCAGCAACTCCAAGAAACAGGCCTGCTCTGTTAAGGTAATTAGTGAGTGCTGATGGGGATCCCTCACTCGGTGATTAAGTAATTGATGTATAGCACAGTGCTGGGGGTAGGAGGTTTTCTAAATGCAGAATGGATGCTGCTGCTGCTGCTCCTTCACCACTACCATCATCACCACGGTCTGGAGTGGCTTTAGTGCCCCAAGCCCCCAGTCTGGCTCCTCCCTCTTCCTCAGACTGGTAAGTGATTCAGTCTTATCACCTTAAATGTTTAATGCTTTATGTTTTGTTTGTGTTTAAAACAATTAAGCGATTGAGGGATTATCTCTTGTGTGCAGGTCCCTTGGTCCATGTGCCATGCGTGGGCTGGGGCTGGGCTGGGCTGGTGAGGTCACCTCAGGAGGGCAGCTGAGGCTGTGGCTCCTTCAGCCCTTGGATCTGCACCTTTGGTGTTCTGTTTGAGAACGGGATGGCCATGGGCTGGGTGGGGGGAAGTGGAGGAGGAGATAAGTGCTGGGGGAGGCCAGGGTGCTGCTGTCCAGCCTGAGCTCTGGGGTAGTGCAGGGGAGACTGAGGTGGTTTGTGTACAGGAGATGAGAGGACTGGATTCAGTACTTCCAAGCCCTGCCTATGGCACCGTTTGCTTCCTCCTCTCCCTGTCTTGTCCTCAGCCTCAGTGGCAGCTGAGACATCTTAAGAGGATATGAGAGTGGGTCTGTGTCTGCCCCTGAGCAGCTCTAGTGAGGAGGCAGGGGTCCTATGCTGGGCAGTTTGTGCTGGCAGTGGGCTCTAAAATGGCCAGGATGAGTTGCTGTTTGACTTGAGCACCCCCTTCACTTAACCAAAGCTCAGTGGTGGTGCTCCCCAAGAACGTGGACTCCTGGCTCCCACAAGATAAATGCTTTTGAGTACACAGGGTCAGCCCTGAACTGCAAATCCTGAGTAGTGCTGAAGGTCTGGGGTCCCTCCCACAGCCCAAATGCAGCAGAAGTTCTCCTGGGGCAGGAGCAGGGTGGTGTTTGTTAAAAGGTTGGCTCACAGCAGAACTGTGCCCCTGTGTCAGGCTCTCAGGTTTTGCTGGCAGTGCCACCAGAGATCCCACAATGCCTGTTACTCACTGGTAACAAGGGTTGGACAGGAGGTTGCCAGCAGGCATTGACTCAGAGGACACCGCCTGTTGTCACTTGGATCTCATCCCCTCCAGCGGCAGGTCTGGGTGGCACCTGAGCCATCTGTCCTCCCTTGCCCTGCTACCAGAGGAGTTGCCTTTGCTGGAAGAGTAGCAAAACCCTCTTGCCAAGGGTTAATCTCCAGGCTCTGGAGGGGAGGGCTTAAGTCCTTACCTGACTGTAGCTTACCTCCCACGGCTGGGAAACCACCTGGTGCCAGAGAAAAGCTGCAGGGCAGGGCTACTTGTGACGCTGAGCTATGTTTGCGGTTTGCCTGGCTCAAGAGATTTGGCTGGACCAGCCTGGGTGACAGCACGAGGGGACAAGGCTGGTGCTTTTGTCAGTGGGACTGTGCCTCTGGACTTGGCTGCCTCCCCAACCTCACTGCTGGGTGCTTCCAGCCCAAAAGGCTCCTCCACGGGATCAAGCTCTTTCCTCTGGCTGCTGCTGTTTGTAAGGCCACGTTGCGGGCTTGTCTCAGGGTGAGCAGGAAGAGCATCCAGGCAGGAGGCACTAATCACCCAGCAAGATCCCTGGATGAGAGGCAGATGCTGGGAGAGCAGGCTGATTCCTACCTGCACCCCGAGCAGTGCTGGGGCACTCAACTGCCAAGTATCAGATCCTAAGATGATGCATTACCACGGATGTCAGGCAGATCTAAGGTTCAAAAAGCCATACTATGGCAAGCCTTGAGGTATTCCAGCTGCTCATCCTGGGGATGCTCCCCCTCCCTGAGAAGGGTTGAGGAGGACTATGAAAAGCCCCTGGATCCTAAGGCTGCACTGAGGAGTCCGAGGACTGACTGAGCCAAGCTGCATCTCCAAGAACTGGAGCCTGGGCTGGCTTTTGTTTGTTTGTTTTTTTCCCTTATTGACCCTGCTGTGTCACTGATCTGTTATGTGACCTAGAAAAGAAAATGATCTCTCCCTCATACGGAAAGACAAAGGAACAGCTTAAGGCTCCAGCTCCCTGTATCTAGGGAGCATCAGGCAGATGGACACTCTGTAATCCAGGAAGGTGATGAGACTCACTCAGTGCCAAAGTGTCAAGTGACACTTGCGGGCAGTGTCCAGGCTCAGTGGGGGCTGGCACAACACAGTGGTTGTGTTCTAAATCCCAGTGCTTTGAGTCACTGCTGCAGCTGCCCACCCGTGCAGTACCCACACAGAGACCCTGTGGTGCCCCCAGGATACCCAGGGACAGAGCCACCCCACCGTTCTTCTGGCAGAGAGGGGCAAAACACCTTGTGTGATCATTTTTCCATGTAGCTGGCAAATACCTGGCTGAGCACTCCGGCTGTGTCTGTCCAGGCTCAGCCCCATTCGTGGTGCATAAGCAGGGAAGCTGTGATGCTGCTTTTCAGAAGCCATCGGGTTCGACCTGTTCTGCAGCTACAAGCTGGTTTTTCACAGTCTCTTTATAGAGGACAAACCAGGCATCAACATGGGATGTGAGACTTGGTTGGGTTCCTCATTCTGCCCGAGGCTTTCTGTCTGACCGTGACAAAGTTGCTTTAATTTTCTATCTTTAAAATGAAGATGGTATCTCAGGGCCCTAAAGAGGGGAAGAGAGTGTGCTGTGTGCATATCAAAGAGTGCTCTTTCTCTGCATTAGGGGTGGGAGGTTTCTCACTCCACTGAAAGCTGTCCTGCAGCCTCCCTCTTTTGAAGTGCTTTTTTCGAGGTGGGTCTCACAGAAGGGAAGAGCCCGCAGCTGTACCTTGTCTTGAACCCCCAGGTACAAAGCCAGGGCTTGCTCTCATCCAAAGGGTTGTCTGGCTTCGTGGCTAGCATTTATTTAAATTGCTGTGAAGTGCAACTTGGCTAGTGAGCAACAGAAGTGTACTCTTGACAGAACAGAGTGCATTAGCTTAAACACATTGAAACTTAGAAGTTGCACAGAGCGCAGCTGTGCCATGACTTGCAATGAGTGCCCTCTCCTCTCCTTTCCATTTGTTATTTATGCCTGAGTTGATGTGACAGCTACTGGGATTTCCCTCAGCCTGACAGGTGACAGAGCTGTCACATCTATTTTCGATGTGGTACATGCTTTTTTTTTTAAAATCATGTAAATACTAATATGCTCTGAACTCTTTCCAGCTTGGACTTGGTCTTCAGAGCAAGGGATAAAGCCCAGCCTGTTTCAGCTCCAGGACCCTTTAACACTCTCAGGTGCTGCTGGGAGCTGTTGGAGCCGATAGTCTGCCTCTCCCCCTTCTACACAGGGGCATGGCCCAGGCTGGGGAAGGGCTCACACCTCCACGTGTCCCTCTGGATGGCTCGTGGCAGCTGGGCTGCCCTGAGCAGAGGGACACGCTGGGGTGATGTGGTGTCATGGGATGGGCTTACACCACGTGGGCACCCAGCAGACACTTTTACTGTCGGTGCTGGGGATTAGCGGCTTCCAGGACACAGCTCGGGCGTTTAATTTCGTAAGCAGCAAGAAAAAAGGGAATCTGTCACATAAGTGCAGAGATACACACGACAAGGGAGGTGCTTCTGATTGTGAGATGAGGCTGTTTAGGAATTGCCAGTCCGGCTCCCAGTCTGCCCACGGTCAGCTTAAACAGTCAAGGGTCAGTACTGGGAGCTACAGGGCAAACAGGCTCTGCCTCTTGCTGGAGACTGTTCGGAGTTGTGCTGGGAACAGAACAATGCAGAGACACGTGATTGCTGGGCTAAGGCATCCACAGTGAGCAGCCAGTGCATCATACTGGGCAGGAGGCCATAGACCAAAGTTTATAAAGCTTTATTAAACATTTTGAACAGCTGTGCAATGAACAAACAATACTCTGGAAGTTTCACAACCTCATAGCTTGAACTGCCTCAGGACAGCAACAGCCACTTCTGCTGCTCTCCGCCAGAAGACTGAAGGAAAGATGAACAGATGGCAAAGGGGAGGGAAACCTTCAAAGTTTAGAAGTAAGTGTTTTGTGTCGACCTCTAAGGCTTCTCACAAACCAACCTCTGCCCCAGGCTGTAGGCCTGACCCACCACCACCTTGGATTCTTGACATCCTTCTGCCAGGGAAGCTGGAGACAGCAGGCAATTTTTCCAGCCTCTGCCCTTCTCTAGTCAGTAGCACCAGCACCTTCTGTCACTTCTGGCCCAAAACCATTATCTCTCAAAATGGCTGAAGCATTTACTGCTTCAAGCCATGCCTCCACCTCAGGATCCTCTCCTGGCTGGCCCACACCCAGCCTTTTGGGCTAGCATGAGTTTTGTAGGGTGAAGTTCACAGTGGCTTCCAAAACCCTGTGTCTTGCAGTTCTTTATCCCAACAGTCAATACCTTGGTAAACCATGTAGGGAGGGACGTGTAGGAGGAGGGGAAGAGACAGTCTCTGCTGCCTGTGAGGCTTTATAAAAGCAGCAGCCTAACTGAGGCTTTCAGGCTGGGATCTCAGAGCATAGAGAGTTCAGAAAGCACTTCAGCAGTGCACACATCTCTTTGGCAGGCTGAGCAGGAGGAGGTGACTCAACTGCCTCTGGCTCCAGCAGCTTTTGGCCAAGTCCATTTGTGAGCTGTTGCACTCGCCCTTGATCAGCAAGGTGGGAAGGCTGGCTCCCCACAAAGAGAGACTGAGAGAACCTTGTAGCTGTTCAAGCAGGATCAGCGGGCCAAGAGCCCTGAGTTAGACCACCACGGCCTAATGCAGACAAGTGACACACAACTCCAGCACTCCCAGCTGGGCAGGGGCCAGCAGCTCAGGCTTCCAGCAGTTCTCAGTTGAGAGGGCTGGTGTCTGTTCCCGGTGATACGGGAAAGAAAAAAAAAAGACTTCTGCTTCTAAAAAAGCAGGTGGTGCTGCCAGAGTTCACACAGTAAACGAGTCGAATTTCACAGGCAGAGTGGGAAGAACCTGCCACTCCAGTCCACACACAGTTACAGGAAACAGGCTGTCCTTACTCCAGTCCCATACCCAACACCTCCCTCCTCCCCAGCCCTACCCCCATTTTAAAAGCAAAACAAGAGCCCTCAGCAGACTGGAAGATTATGATTTTCTAGGTGCCCACTATGTTGGGATCATGAGCTGATTCCGGCAACTGGGATCCTGTGCAGTGATACAAGAAGCAGTTCCCCCAGCAGCTGTAGCAGATGAGGAATAGAGCTGCCAGGAAGACCAAGGCACAAATTGTGCAAGGTTTCCGTTCCAGGAGAAAACTGAGCAGGTAGAATCCCATGAACATTGAGTGACTGAACCACAATGCTGGGTTGAGGGGCTTGGGTATGAGCAGGACAGGTAGCAACCACTGAAGGCAGTACATCGTGGCTGGCTGGCTGGGGCCTCGTGGCAGTAGCAGTCAGATGTGCTCCGGAACAGGCTCCAGCAACTCCTCCGGAGGACAGGCTGCTCTGTAGGGAGGGGGAAATGTCAGACTGTCAGAGAAATGCAGGGAAAAAATCAACTGACATTCTTCTAAAGCTTCATTTACTCCCAAGCATCATATGCTGATGGTTGAACTCCCAGTACTAAATTCTGGTGTGTCTTGGAGCCGGTGGAAAGCTTCCTGCTTTCTGAACCACTCAGCTGGTGACAGGATCAGCTAATGCTGCTGTAGAAGTGTATCCTATGTGCTCTGTTCCTGAGGCCTTTATCCAGGCTAGCAAGTGAGACCCTTTTAGCACGATGCACGAACAGAAAGGGAGAGGGGGAAATGGAAAACAAGCTGCCACAGCCTTCCCTACACACATTGATCCAAGACAGTCCAAAGGCTTGAGTGATGATATCAAGAAATGCAGTTGAAGGCTAAGCATTATTTGGTGCTACAGAGAAGTGTTAAGGAAGCATCACTGTAAGGAATTGTTCTGCACACAAACAATAAAGTCTTCCAGCAGGACAGCACCAGACCAGCTACACATGAAGCTACCCAGGAAAGCCCTGGCAGGGTCCAGGCTGCAAAACAAAGGGGAGGACAGTCTCTGCTTAAGGATTTTTAATCCTTGCCAAACAGCTAAAGTCAGATAAGACAAAGTATGTGAATAGATCAAAGGGGGGGACAGGCTCAAAATGGCAATTTCCATAAGTGCTGTAAACACAGGATTTCCTCACTTGGATTAGCATAAAACCCTGTGGAAACTGAGCTTTAAGGGCTTTCCTAAGCAGGGATGGCAGCACACTACAAGTCCAGAAAATCTGCTCCTACCTTTAGCAACCACCTCAGTGACACTAGGTGTGTGCTTTTGTTTTTTCCTTTGAAGCACTACAACCACCTTCAAGAATTTCAAATGGCTTTAAAAACAATGAATGCCTCACTCCCACTAAGAAGAGTCTGGTGGGGACAGCTACTTGCAGCAATCCTTGTATCTGCAATTACTCAATGGAGCAGTGCTCCCTCAGAAGGATGAAGGGCTCAGGCGAGCCTGCTAGGATTACAGCTGGGGGGTGGGAAAGTTAGTAGGATGAAGGAGTGAGAATGTAAACAAACAGCACATTCCACTGGCTCCTGTTGGCAGGAGAAGGGATTTCCCGGCAAAGGGAGGGAGAATGAGGGATCGCAGAGAAAAGCCAAGAGAAAACCACACAAGGTTCTCTTCCAAAAGAACACTGAAGTCAGACTTGTCTTGCAGGTACCAATGGGCTCTGCTGCCAGCAGCAGGAAATGCTGCCACCCTGAGCAGCACGACCTATTTTACTCTGATGTTAGTAAGAAAATGCAGGCCAACATCTCCACCAGCACAAACATTACGCGGGGAAAGCAAATTGTGCTGGTGCTCCTGCAAGGGAGTGTTCTCCAGCAGAGAGGGCAGCTGGAGTTCAATTAGTAAAACTAAGCTGCAGCTCAGCAGCCAACGAGTAAGGAAAAAGTTATTTTATGCTGCAATACAGATAAAGCCAAGTCACAGCAATAAAGCTCCCAATGTTAGTCCTGTTTTAGGCAGGTCACTCACTTGCATCTTGACGGGCAAGTCTAGTCCCAAGCCTTTTCCCCCATCTATAAACTGGAATTAGCTATTACTCATTTCACAACAAAGCATGCTGTCTGCTTGCCTTTGCGAATTGCTCAGATGTTTCTGGAGTAAACAATACCACAGAAGTACTGGAGAACTTTTTTCCAAGGGGAAGAATGGAGAGAAAAAGATCTAAGAATAAATATTTGAACAGGAAGGTAATTCAACCCCATCATCCAACTTTTTAGTTCAGATTGCACTGAATGCAGCAAAGCTGTGCTAAATCAATGATCTGCAGCTGCCTTAATCCTCCTGAAATGTTCCTTTCTTGAAGTTTTCTGTAATTTTTTTCTCACAAGTGCTCCAAACACTGAGCATTAAAAATCACTGCCTAAACATCATGTAATGTTTTTGCTAGATCCAGCCCTAAGTTGCATCAGCTTGACTTCTGTGGCAATTTGTGTCACCTGTTCTTGAAACTTCAGTTTAAAGTGCCTACTTTGCTTTCGGTTTTCTGTCTCTAGACCAAAGAAATTGATAAAGAATGTGTCTGTTAAGTAGCACAAGGCTGAAACAAAGCACTAGAATTTTTCAGAACTAATGTCACAAATCTCTCAGCTTTAATAGGGTCATGTATCACTATTGAGCCTTTAGCCCCAAACTTTACAACTGACTACAGTTAGAAAATAATTATAATTTGTGTTGTAGCTACACTTTGTACTTCATGGTCTGGCCTCCTCGTTCCTACAATGCTCTTAACAATAACATTCAAACACTGAGCTGATTTTAAGCATCTAAGCTTTACTCGAACACTTCCTAAAAACACAAAGCCATCTCAGAACAAGCTACTAATTTTTAAATATTAGTATTTCCCGCAAGAGCCACTTGCTTGTAGCAATCAATGCAACCACTCTGCAGAATAAAGAACCATTTAACAGTAGTTATTTTTACTATGAAGTTTCAATGCCAATGCCCTTCAACCTGCAAACCTCTTGGATTTCCGACAAATGCAGACGTTCAAACAGTTGCTCTTTGTATCTGTAGTCAGTTTGCTTGTATTTTCACATGCTCCTTTGCTATCCACCAGTTAAAAGCTGAGGACCCTTTGCTGTATCCCACAGCTGATCCTACATAAAGTACCTACTACTGGAGGCTGCTACAGCTCTATCTCCCTCAAGGGACTTTCCACTAGTAAGATACGTGCTCTTCACTAGAGATTCTTTGTACAGCTGGCATTGAGACTGAGTTTTCTTTCCACTCTATTGATCGAAGAGAAACAGCACCTCTTGTTATCAACTCTTCACTGAGCAGGGAACATTCTCCTTTGCACCCAGGACATGCAGATCCTTCTGGAAGCCACAACAATATTCAGTTTTGCCTGGTTTCTCAAGCAACATGTAACTTGCAAATTAAAGATTCCTACCTTGTTGTCTTTGTCTTCTCCTCACAATCCAAGCCAAAGATTACCATGTTCCAGAGCAAATAATAACCTGTCACCCAACACGACTGGTTTCACAACTGCATCCTGCTTTCCCTCAACCAGTTGCTCTTGTTCTCCCCTGCCTGACTCATCTCTTGCCTCAGCCAGCCCAGTGTCCTGCTGTCTTCAAACCTGCTCCTCATGTCATCTGATTTGGTGGCCACTCATATTTACCTGATGGCTCCTTTCCACTGCCTCCTTTCGGCCCTCCACAGCTCTTGAAGCCACTTGAACTCACTTCAGACCCCTCATCAGCAGAGCTGGTGATGCTCCCACTGTGGCCCAGCCTGATCTCCACATGCTGCCAGAGTGTCCTCCTGCCAGCTCCTGCAGGCAGAGGAGCAGCTGGGGGAGGTTCCCTGCACACCTCGTTAGTAAACAAGCACCAACACTTTTCCACATGCTTATTAGCTGGCTTCCATTGCATTCCCAGCCCTTCCTGCTGTCATCTTCCCTCCCAGAAACATTCAGGTCTTACTGGTGTATATTTGTGGGGAGGATTTTGGAATTCCAGTGCAAAGGCAGCAGCAGACCTTTCCCAGGCAGAAACAAAACTTCAATTATGACAGGTCTAGAGCGAGTAGCACACTGCACTGCTTTGCAACGGATCAGTCACGTTTTGGAATAAATCCATCTGAGGAGCTAGCAAGCTGTTCCTTCATATTCTACAAACTAACTCAGCAATTAACACACCGAGAGGTGTTCCTACACCATTGGTTTGACACATCAGTATGCCAATACCAAGCCTGTACCTTTCTCAAGAATGCTTGAATTCTTTAACAGTCCATTTATCCTGGAAGGGGAGAAGTAATCAGCTAGCTTTCCCTAAGCACTTCAAGGGTAAGCTTGTTCAGACCTTACTAAGGCAGCCTTTAAGCCAGTGCTGTCCGCACGGAACTCCCCCAGCAGATGCTACAGAAAGTCTCCCAGGCTGAGAGCTGAAAGGTCTCCAATGAAACACTGAGTAACCTTTTTATTGGGGTGTGCTGGTGCCATTCTCCCCCTTTCCCAAAAGCTGAAGTCTCTGCTCGTGATGAAAAGCCACACTGGTTAGATGAAAGTCTCTCAAGTTATCCAGTGCATATAAACTGAAGAGTAAGCCTCAGGGATGTGTTTCTTACCTACAGTGCTCACCTGTCTGCTTAAAATTGTTTTAATCAAAACCCCTGTCACAACTACTAACTGATGTGTGTGGGCAGTGCTTCACACTGCCAACGTGTGTCCAAAAGCAACTCAAATATCACACAGCACCCAAAACAGCTGCTGAAAAATACACATCCAAAGCCCTGGGACAAAAACAGAGAGGTGAAGAACTATCAAGTGACAAGTTTGAAGAGTTCAGCTAAGAAAAGCAACAGCAGACCAGCTTCCCAGATGCCAACCCTCTGTCGTAAACACAAGAACCATAACTGCTCAAACTTTAAGACCTATTTGCAGCAGGGATTAGCTTCTCCAAGTTTTTTTAGCCTTACCACTGTTATTTCAATTTTTTTAAAAACTTTATCTGCTGGTATGACTCAGCTGGAAAGAGTGAGTCTACAATTTTTGGCAAAGGCCTTACCGTAGTCTTGGATCGTGCCTTAGACACTTGATGTAGACTCAGAAATGGTGCAATGTAATCACAACGGTTTCCAAAAAGAGCAACAAATCCTTGACTAACCAAGCCTTGGGGTTAGTGTTCTGATTTCTCAAGGTAGACACAAGCCAAAGAAACTCGCTAGGTGAAAAGTGGAGGCTCTCTGCAGAGCCACTCTTTTCACCATTCCCAAAGCTGCCCTCTGAGCTTCATTACTGATGGGGGATGGATTAGCTTCTGGCCCACTCCATCTGGACTGCAATGCC
The DNA here is from genome assembly GCA_013397755.1 of Cnemophilus loriae. NCBI lineage: Eukaryota > Metazoa > Chordata > Aves > Passeriformes > Corvidae > Cnemophilus > Cnemophilus loriae. The sequence goes on from VZTF01003064.1 coordinate 1,317,094, forward strand.
CTCACAGCACCAGGGTGAATCCTCTTCCACCCATGAGCAGGAAGGCAGAGGAGAGATCCAAACTAGAACTAACTGGTTTTTTTCTGAGAACTTGGAATGGGCCTGGAAATCATCAGGAATCAGAGCAGCAGAAGCTTAAGTCAGCCAGCTCTGTGGTGGGAAGAGACGTCAGTAGTCACCTGAAGTATTACTACTTTCATTTGTACTAACTCAGTAATTTTCAGAGGTCCTCATTCTCACCTTCTGCCTTTGTTTAACAGCCAAAGATCACACCTTCCAGGCCTATTCCAAGTTCCCTGAGAAAAGCAGTTTTAATCTGGACCTCTTCTCTACCTCTTGTGCCTTCAGCAGGCTTCAGAGGTCCAATACAGCCTGACAAGGGTGAGTTTTCTGCATCTCAGGTTAGGAGAGGCAAAAAATGCTGTTTGGGCAGCTATGAGGAGTTATGACCTATAGTTTGGAAAGACAAATGTTACTGCACTACGACAGTACTTGCAAGGTCCATTGAAACATTTCGGTACCAGGGAAGTATGGCAGAGTTCAGCATGTTGTGGACTGTGTTTAAGAGCTTGTTTTTCCTCTTCTCTTGTATTTGCATGCTTGGGATATCATGAGCAATGTTCGTATGACAGAACAGCTTGTAAACTCACTTTGTACCTGGCTCAAAGCATGTATGGGGGCTCGGGGAGGGTGCCTGGCCGGGCACAACAGCACTGCAGAGCGCCGTATTCACAGACTATCACAGAACATCCCGGGTTGGAAGGGACCTACAAGGCCCATCCCAGTCCAGCTGCCTGGACAAAAGCTTGTCAGAGCATTGTGCTGCCTTGGGGAGAAACGGCCCTGGGTTTCCTTTCAGAAGGCGCTAAAGAGAGCTACGACAGGTTCGCGACCGAGGGCAGCAGGAAGGGAGGGCACACACAGTGCTGTTCCTTCCATGTGCTCGCACCGACCGCGCCGAGCTCAGGGTCGGTTGAAGCCTCTTCCATCCCGGCGCACGCAGGGCTACGAGCGCGCGGCTCCCCCGCAGCGGGGAAACCTCCCTTTTTCGCCCCCCCCCCTCGACCCCCGAAGTTCGCAGGGTTCCCCCGCTCCACCAGCCCGCCGGCTGGGCCCCGGCCGCCCCCCGGCCCGTACTCACCGCGCGGTGCCGCCGCCTCACGCCGCCATCCCGGGGCCGCCCTGAGGAGGGAGGGAGAGGCCGCTCGGCAGGCGGGGCACGCCCCGCAGGCTCCACGCGGCCGCCCGGCTGTCCCCGGGAGCGNCTGCGCATGCGCGGAGGGCGCTGCGCCTGCGCTCGGCACGGGCGGCGCTTCCGCGGGCGGCGCCGGGAGCCGGCCTTGGCTGCGTTGTTGTTTCGCAGGAAGATTTTTGTGTTTGTGGGTTCTTGTAATGAGCTGCACTTGGTCTGGTCAGCCTGGAGAAGAGGAGGCTTAGGGGGAGACTTTGTAGGTGCTTACAGCTTCCTCACGAGGGGCAGCGGAGGGGCAGCTCCGATCTCACTCTCCTGACCAGTGAC
>VZTF01003064.1:1334708-1377031 GCA_013397755.1 Cnemophilus loriae
TGAGTTTGTTCTGCTCAGCATCCTCAGCCCTGTGGGTACGGGGGAATCCGCTCCTTCCGGGAGCCACGGGGCTCCGAGGGCTGCCGATGCCACTCCAAAACAAGCCCGTGACCCAACAGGTTCACGAGCTCTGCCACTTCCCAAGCAGGTGTCCCTCACATCCCCCCCACTCCCTGAGCATCGCTGTCCCAGGCACGGAGCAGCAGGGCAGCGGGGCCGGCAGCAGGTTGGTGCAGCTGGGGGTTCGGGGGTGGCCGGGGCTGGAGGCTCCGGGGGCGGCTGGTGGGGCACAGCCGCTTTGCCAGGGGCATCAGGTGGGCNCGGGGCGGCGCTCGGCGCGGCACGGGGCGGTACCGGCGCGCCCATCACCGCGGCACCGCGGCCGCGCCTCCCGCCTGCTGCCCCGCCAGGGTCCTGCACCGCTGCTGCCGGGGCTGCCGGGAGTCCTGCGGCGGGGATGGGGTCTCCGGTCCACAGGGAGAATCAAAAGGTTCCCGCGAAGGGTCCCTGGCCCCCATGGAGAGTAGGGTCCCGTGCGCGGTACTCGGTCCTCTACGTTGCCGAGACCCACGGAGTGTCCCCATGCAGGGTCCCTGGCCCCAAGAAGGGTCCCTGAAGAGGGTCCCTCCCCACCCGCTGCCCCAGGCAGAGATCAGTGCCCGCAGTGGTGGCTGCAGGTGCCCTGCTCCGGCAGGAGCTGTGCCCCACGTGGCAGGAGGTGGGCAGGGGGAGGCGGGGGGAGGCAGAGGCTCTGCCAGGGCAGGGAGAACAGTTACCATTCATGCTTGCTTTTTCTTTGCTTATCTTCTCAAAATGCCCGGCTCACGCATTCCCGCAGTAGAGAGGATGTATTGATGCGCCCTCCCCATCTCACTCCTGGCCTTGTGAGACCCTTATCCCCAGCAGACCCCACTCTGGGGTGCTTTCTCCCACGTTCAGCCCTGCACATCAGGGCAGCTCCTTGGCAGAGCCAAGGACTTGGCCGCCGCCTCCTTCCTGTGTCTCAGCAGGGTGAGTCAGTGCCTCGCCATGCCCAGCGCCAGCTCTGCCCGGAGCCTGGTCACTGCCAAGCCGGAATGGGGGACGTCCACTGTGCCCTTTGCTGTGGCTGGAAGGGAGTTTCCAGTGTCTGTGGCGTGTCCCGCCTGTCCCGTTCTCAGTGTGTTCCTCTTACTGTCTGCATAGCAAAAGATAACTGGGTATTGTTTGTGTCCCAGCTGTGTTTTGGCTACCGTTGCTTTGCTGTCCCTCCTATGTCCCCTGGGACCTCCTGCTACCGAAAACCGGCTTTGTGCTGGGGACCCGGAGCCTGCACCCCGGGGCTGGCTTCAGCTTTCACGGTGGTTTGGAATTTTGTCCACGTAAATGTTTATCCCTATCCATAAGCACCCGCAGTCCTTCCTGCCTGATGTTTGCACCGTAGTGTGGGATGCCAGCACTGCGGTTTGGGGGGACCAGGTTGGTGCGGCACGAGTGGGGGCATATGGTCTCTAAGGAGCTGCAGGAGCAAATCTCTGCTGGGTGCCTGCCGGCGCTGGCTTGTTCACAGCTCCGTGTGGCCTCTGGGCAGCATCAGCCTGTCAGCACCGTCCCTCCTGCCCTCCTGCCCTGCCCTGCCGGTGGAGGGGCGAGGAGGCAGGGCCGGGGAATTAGCTCAGGTCTCTGCTATGTGACACGTCTGTGTCTCTTGGCACTGGCCACTGCTGCGAGGCGTGGAGGCTGTTTGTGCGCACACGAGTTTCCGGAGCACCCCGAGGTCCCCAGGGCTCACTGCATCCCGAATCCCCGCTGTGGGGACGGCACATGTGGGTGCTGCCCGTGCAGAGTGACACGTTCCCAGGCCCCTCACTGTCGTGGCCCCTTCATCCTGCCTTGCCGGGAGGGCGTTGGAAAAGCACTGATATCATCGGCACCGAGCCTGAGTCATCCTGGCTCTTCAGCACAAGCCGTGCCGCTCAGCGGGGCACGCATTTTATTCCAATTAAACCATTGCAGGCAAGCCAGCTCTACATAATGATTTTTTTTTTTTTTTTTTTTTTTTTTACTCGTAGCAAAGCGTGCCTGCCTCGGGCCAAAAGGTGAGAGGGGACAGAAGTGACGCTGGAGTCAGTGGAGAGTCTCCACTTCTGGTACGGAGCCCTAAGAATAAGTCTTGCCAGAAACCTGCAGGGTCTGTCTCGGCTGCCGCAGCATGCCTGCCTCCCTTGTGCCTCCAGTGCAGGCTCATAGCACTGTCTCCTGTCAATAGCCCTCGCCCTAACCGCAAATGCCCAGGTCACGAGCCCGGGTTGGAATGTCACCTCTTCTCTCCACGACACAGAGCCCAGGTCCTGCCAAAAGACCTCGGGGAGTGCAGCATCAAAGTGCCCCTGTCACTGGGAGAAAATGTAAGGTGACTTGTTCCTCCTGCCCTTCCTGCTCAGGTTTTTCCCGTTTATTAGAGGTTTGGGAGGTGAGTCAGGGAGCTGCGTGGTGAGGATGGAACTAGGGAGGAATCAGCAGCTAAGGGAAAGGCAAACCAATTCCAGGCACAGGTGAATCACTTGCTGGTGAAAATGCACCTTATTCTCTGGGAGGCGTGCGTGGATGGGGCTGGGAGTGAGCTGCAGCTTGACTCCATCGGAAAATTGTGGAGTCAAGAGAAAAACAAGGCAAGGCAAGGCTGCTTTTCCAGTAAATGAGGCGATACATTGCAAAGGAGAAGCCTGCAGCCGGCAAAGCTCCAGCAACCCGTGGTCCTGTGGCTCCCTTAAAAGGGGCGATTTTAGCCTGGGACGGCGGGGAGACAGAAAAGCCATAAACACCCTCAAAGGAATGTGGCTGCCGAGAAACGAGAATCTCCGCAGGCGAGACGAAGTGGGGGGAGCCTGGATGGGGTTTGCAGCACCACTCCATGCCTAGAGCCAGCCGGTTCCTTGGCCGTGCCCTGTCCCGAGGGAAGGATCCCTGTCCCAGTGCTAACAGTCCCTGTGTGGTGCTGGGGGAGGTTCCTGCCAAGCCCTAGGGGTTTCATGTCCCCATGTCCTCGGGCCCCACACCATAGAGACATCCCTGCTTGCCAGCTGCTGGCATGAGAGCTGGTAGAGCTGGGAGGTCGTGTGCGGGCAGCAGGACACCAGTCTGGGCTGAAGAAGGAGCAGGCAGGTCTGACAGAGGGTGCCTGTCCCCGAAGAATTTCCTCTTCATCATATCCCGCTTCTTTAGGGGTGGCTGAGCTATTCTGCACAGACTGCTCTTAGTGCCATGGAGCAGCCCTGTGTCCTGGGGCATTGTGCAGGTCCTTGGGAAGGGCCCTTGGGGCTGGCTTGTCCCTGCAGATGGCTGCAGACATGCGGTGACACTTCTGGGCCATGGTCTCCCCTGCACGTCCCAGGCTGGTGGTAAATGGAACGTGCATCAGTAGCCTGACTGAAATGACCGTGCTGCTTGCTTTTCTTCCAGAACTGATAAAGATGCAGCACGTGGCACTCACCTGTAAATAAAATGTAGTTCCTTGTTTTTGCTGCTCTTTTGTAAAGAAATAGTATTTGGTTTTCACACCCCGGCTTTTTTTTGCATTAGATTTGGGTACATGCAGTGTTTGCAGAGTTGTGGTTTCCAATTGCTCTGGGTTCCTGGGGCTGGAGGTGTCTGAGTGTGGTGGCACACCTGCCCCAGGGGTGAGGGTAACCTGTGCACAGAGGGGTCCCACTTACGAAGGTCCTGGTACTAGTCGTTCATGGGCTCGTGCAAAGCAGTGTCCCCAAGAGCAAAGCTGTCAGCAGCAAAGTGGTGACCAGGCCATCTGGTCTGACATGACATGACCAGCCTCCACAGCAATGCCACCAAAGCATGGAGGAAACTTTCTCTTCCCTTTCCTGCTGGAGCCAAAGGGACTCCTGGAGCAAGAGCTTAGGATCATGCCACAGGCATGCAAAATCCCAACTGATGCCACAAAGGCCATGCAGCCTTGGGAATTGCTGGAGCCAGGGTCTGGGCAGAAGGTTTTGAAGCTGTAGGTGCTGATGTTTAAGGCTTTGACCCTTCAAACACTCTGGGCTTTGCTTGCCACCCTTCACTGTGTTCCCCTGTGCTGTTCAAGAGACTCAAGCCAAGCAAAGAGATCCTCACCCTGCCCGGAATCCTGCTGCTGGCATCGGGCACTGTCCCGTGTCCCCCACTCGTGTCATGCCTGGAGTGGGCAGCAGAGGCTGTGGTGGGCAGGGGGTGAGGTGGCTTTGGGGTGAGGATGCTGGTGCCGGGGGCAGCGGGCGCTGGAGCCTGGGGGTGGATGTAGAGTGGTGGGAGCGGTGGGTGCTGGCAGAGAGTCCCGGCGGGATGCGATGTGGGGAGGTGCAGGGCTGCAGAATCCCCGGGGCTGCGGGGTGAGGGGTCGGGGGTGCTCCCGGACGCTCGTTAGCCTCGCCCCAGCCCCTCCTTAATTAGCCGCGGCCGAAGCCGCTCATTAGCGACGACTGGGGACGGGTGCCCTCCCCGCGGAGGCGGGAAGGAGGGGAGCGCTGCCGGCCCCGGTGGTGCGGGCATCGGCACCTGCACCGGCACTGGCAGCGGCAGCGGGAGCAGGGTTGGAGCCCGAGCCCGGCGGAGGGATGGGGCAGCNGATGAGGTGTCCCCTTCTTCCCTCCCTCCCTCCCTCCGTCCGCGCGGCTTCCCCCGGCGGGTCCCGCTGCCGAGGCTGATGGCCGCCCCCCCGCCGGTCACTACCCCCCTGCCCCGGGCCGGGGTGCCGGTGTTGGGATGGCAGCCTGGGCTGACTGGGCTCGGGTCGCCCCGTGTCCGCCGGGCTCTGGCCAGACGCCGACAGCGCCGGGCACAGCCGGGGGGCGGTGGGAGCTCGGGGCCGTCCTGCGTGGAAGGGGCCGCTCGCCGAGCCGGAGCACCCCGGGGCGGAGGTGAACTCTGTCCCCAAAGGTGCCGGTGCTCACTTCGCCCCCCGGTGCTGGCAGGGCACCTGGCCGGGCTGCTGGCAGCGGGACCCGCCTGCGCCAACGCTTACCGGGGCCTCTCGGACTGCGTCCTCAAGCTGGGGGACAGCATGGCCACGTACGAGGAGAAGGAGGGCATCGAGCTGCAGGGGCTGCGCCGAGTCTGCAGGTGAGTACGGTGCACGGCCATCCTGGCTTTTGACATTGCCCCTGTCTGAAGTCGCCTGCCCTCCTGAGTCCCGTCGTGCCCGCACACACACAGGTGCTCCACACCTCACTCTGGTTTCGCATAGACTCAGTGAGCTTCCTTTCTCCATCCATCCATCCATCCATCCATCCATCCATCCATCCATCCATCCATCCATCCATCCATCCATCCATCCATCCATCTCCTGCCTGTCTCCCACCGGAGTTTGTATCCCCGGTCCTTGGCAGCAGCTCCAGCTCCCAGCACTGGTCTCACCCCTGCCTGCAGCCAGGAGGAGTGGGGCTGGAGGGATCCGACCCGCTCTGCACTCCGGGAAAATCTCCCCTGGACACCAGGTTTCAGGCAGTGACGTGCGAGTGGCTGCTCTGCCCCAGGGCCCAGCGCTGCCGGGAGCAGCCTGCACCGGGCACCACGTGGGTCCTGCTGCCCAAACCAAGCCTTCTCCCTCCCTGTCCAGACCCTTCATCCTTCAGGCTTGGATTTGTCCCAGCCCTGGTTTGCCCGAGTTTGTAGCAAGGCCCTGAGATGACGATATTGGGAGGATGTTAACTTTAACAGAAGTGATGAAGAGCTGGGTAATGAGGTGTGGTGTTGGGCAGGTTTGGGGAGAGGTCCGCTTAAAATGCAGACGAGCAGAAGCAGCAAGGTGGATGTGAAACGTTTGCAGAGATAAATGGAAGCAACTTTGTGTCTCCAGAGCGAGCTGTAGGGAGTGAACAGGAGTTACAAGGAAATGCAAACACCAATGAAAAACCCACGTGCCTGGGGGCGGTGGAAACCTGGCAGAAGAAGGTGGAGGGCTGAAGGCCCTAGGGTTACGCTTTCTGAGCTGCTGGAAACCACCCTGCAGGCCGTGACCTGCTCTGTATTCCCCCTTCTCCAGGAGACAGCCTGGATCAGGATGACCATTCTCTCCAGGACCTGCCTAAGGCTGGGTTGAAATGGGAACTGCTCTGGTTTGGACAGAATTGATACTTTTTGGTTTGTTTGTTTTTTTTTTAAGGAGGCTTCTTGGTATTAGAAAACACCCAAGCAGCCAGCCCAGCCCATGCTGCTGCTGGCTGCTGGCTGCTGGAGGAGCGATGCCTTTGCTGAAGCTCACGTGAAATGTGCATTTCTAGTGCAGTGGTCCCCTCTGCAGGAGTGTGGGTGAGGGATGGACAGGGAGCCAGGAGCTGCTGTGGGGGCTGGCGGTGTCTCAGCTCGGTGTGCAGTGCTGCCCCAGAGCCAGCCGGGCAAGGCGCTTGCCAGCAGCCTGCCTGCCTGAGCAGATGGGGGCTGTGAAGGGTGAAACGCTGGGAATTGCCATCCCAGATGACAGCAGATCCAGGGCAGAGCTGCCATTCCCTTTCACCTTCCTCCAGCTTGTTTTGCCTGAAGACATGGGTCAGGTTTAACTCATACCTGTCAGAGCTGCCTTCTGCTACCGCTGCAGATCGGGAGCGAGCGCCGGAGGTTGCCACGGTTGGCACCAGCTTTTCTCATTATCTGGGGACGTTTATTCTGCCACAGTGACTCGGTTTAATGAACTCCCTCACAGCTGGCGTTCTGACGTAAGCCCCGGGTCTAAGTAAGCAGGGTGCTCAGGTTTGCCTGGCTGCACGAAGTGTCATCTCCAGCACAGCGCACTCAGACAGCACCGTGCTGTCCTTTTTGGGTGCACAGTGTCCCCACTCAGCCAGCTAGGCTGCATCCCCTCCCTGACGGGTGGCATGTGTGCCTGGTGTGTTGGCAGACACAGGGAAGGTGTCAGAGCAATTGCTCCTGTCCTCTAGGCAGTCCCCAGCTTGCAGGGAGCTGGGCGTGGGGCCCAGCCCATGTGGGACAGGACAGCAGAGCAACTCCCGGTTTATTCCCGCAGGACCACAGGTTATCTTTGCCTGTTTTGTCTTTTCCCTCTGGTACTCCCCAAAAGCTTCTTTCCACTGAACAGCTTCTACTTGTGCAAGTAATACCCAGCAGATAAATGGAGATGATTCTAATGAGAACACTGTGAATAACTCCTCCTGCCCCTACCCATACCTCAGTTAAAGCTGTGACAGCCTGTGGGAGTTCTTGTCCTTCTCCGTGCTTTGTGCTCCCATTTGCCCTTGACTCTGCTTGGAGAAAGCTTGGAGAAAGTGATGAATGAGATGTGCTGGGCCTTTGTTTGCAGCCTGTTGAGATACTCAGGGAAACATTTGTTCATGGAAAATAATGGATTTTATTGACTTCCACAGAAAAGAGGGGGAAAAAAGGAATAAATAATTTCAGTGTTTTGAGATTTGGAGTTTTAGCCAAGATGCTCTGGCAGATGATGGAGGAGATGAACAGTCTGGGCAACTTGCACAAAACGCGAGGGTTGTTGCTGCTCAGAGGGCAGGCTCAGGGCAGCAAGGCTCTGCCTGGCATCCAGCACTGTGGGAGTGCAGAGAGACTGACAGTGTGGTGTCTCCCTGGCTGCAGGTATTGGGATGAATTCCACACCTGTGCCCTGACAGTGCTCTGGGAGTGCCAGAAGGAAGCAGCAGCCATCTGGGAGATGCTGAGAAGAGAGTCCCGAAAAACCAAATTTCAAGGCAGCTTGTTTGACCTCTGCAGCCCCAGCATGGCCCAAAGCTTTGCCTGGACCCGTGTTCCCAACATTTCCATCATCAGCATCCCTCTCATTGTCACTTGGCTGAACTTATAAACTGCAGCTCTGTGAGTATCCCAACAAAAGTGGTGGCAGTGTGTGGCGTGGCATCTTTCAGATCTATTTTCCAAACCTTTGAGGAATACACTTTGTGGAGCTCAGAAACTCCCGGCTCCTTCCTGCGCCTGTGAGACATGGAAGAGCTCGGCAGCATCTCCAGGGTGTTGAAATTTCTCTGTAATTTGGAATAACTCCTGTCCCCTTCTGCCTCAAGGCAAAGGCACAGATCTGGCTGTCTGGAGATTTGGGAACTTGTAGATATGAGGCACAGGATTTGGGGAGAAATGATAAATTCTGGAAAAAGGATGAATACTGGGCACTTCTGCACTCTTCTATGGCTACTGGAAGGAAACCTGTTTACTTTGCTGACTCTTTCCTCCAGATCAACTCTCCAGGGTTTTGATTTGGGCACTCAAAACAAGATGGGTATTTTTCCCACTGCTCCGTGAGGTGCAGGGGTTGGTGTTTGTCCTGTCACAGGCCGAAGGGACACCTTACTGCCCTGTACTGGCCTTTTTTCTTTGAAGACATGGTAAAACCCCTGCTGAACAATAATCACAGTTGCATGACTTCTCTTGCACACATCTGAATTCCTGAGTAACTTCTGTGTTATGTGTAAATCCCTTTTCTAAAGAGAGGTCAAAAATATTTGGGGGGAGAGGGAGTATCAAGCTAGGACAACAAAAGTGATTTATAGCAACTCCTCTGCTTTAAAGCTTTCCCCAAGGCACCTGTAAGCAGCTGTGGGTAGAAGTGTGTAATTCCAGAGTATTAAAGTTTGTTGTAGAGCCAACAGCATGGCAGAAGTTATTTGTCCTGGCTCTTGCTCGACAGCACAGTCTCCTCTTGTCTCCTTTGTGGCTCAGAGCGTTGTCAGTTTTGCAGCTTCAGTACAAGCATGGAAGTATTTGGAACAGAGAGGTGTTTGCATGTGATTTCTGAGTATTTTAGAGAAACACAACAATGTGATTGGTCAGCCCAACGCAGTCTGTGTTTTAAGGATGCCTACAGATCTCTGTGCCCTGCCTGGCTGCACAGGGCCATGGGGGGTGTGCTCACACTGTGAGCAGGGAAACCAGGGCCCTGCTAACTCCACAGATCCCACCAGATGCATTCCAAGCAGTGGGCAAGCTTCTAGAGCAAAGGATCTTTTTCCTAACAGTGGTGTTGGGTCATGATGCTTTCCTCTGGCATTCACGTGTTCTTCCTCTTACCTTGACTATCACTCAACACTCTGCTCCTGCAGCAGCAGCAGGAGATAATGAAGAAATTGAGGCAAATTCCAAAAAATAAGCCAGGGCGAAGCAGCTGGTGTTCAGACAGCACTTCAGTGCATGAGTTGTTACTTATGTATTCAGTACTCAGCATCTGGGGCACAAAGCCTTAGGATGAGTAATGGAGAAAGGGTAAACCAGAGCACAGTAAAACCTGGAGTGAACCACTCAGATGCTTCATTTTTTTCTTCTTCCTCCACTCCAACAGCACCGCTTGTTGTTTGATGCCGTTCCTCCCTCCCCTGTTACCTCTTGTGGCTGGGGAAAGCTGAAGCAGGGGAGAGTCATGTACAACCAAGACTGGAGTATTTTGGCTCCAAATCCTGTACCTGCTCTTTGTTTAGAACAGCTGTTTAATGCCTTTAGGAAAAGAAATAAGCACAGTCCCCTGAAATCCCACAACCCCTGCCTTCTCTTTGAATTTGGCAATTCCTCTCTTAAAATTTTCTATGTTGAAACAGCTTCGGGGAAAGGGAAGGTAAAAGTATCAGATCTGCAAGAAATCTTCTCTTTTCAAAACCATGGATGCAAATGGCTGACTGCCACTGCCACTGTCTCTGAGAAGAGCAGGTGTTGGGACATATCTTCCCTGGAAGCAAATCCCTCAACTATTGCACACAAAAAAACCCCAAAGATTCATTAAGAAACAAAGACCATCTGTTCTGGTATGGAGCAGCAGATTTTTTTTTAAAGCCAAAGGTGCTTCTAAATCTGACTGAAAGCATGTGAGAGAAAACTAGGTCTCACAGTATGGGAGTGATGAGTTTCCTCAATCAGTATTTCATTTTTAGCAGAACTTCCTCTATGACTAGGACAATTACAGTAGAAGTCCTTAAAAAAAAAAAAAGGTAATACACAGATTCAGTTCTCCTAGGCAGTCAGCAGCCTTTCAGAAAGATTTCTGATCCTACAGCACACTTCATGCTGATGCAGCTCCTGGGATGTCCTGCAGCCTCAGTATTAAAGCCCCATTTGCCAAGGATTTTTCTCATGGCCTTGCTCTGAGTTTCACCAGGTACAAAGTTGTCCCCAGACTTCACCCCCTGCCCCCAGGGAAGCTGCTGAAGCAGTTACAGCATATCTTGTGTATTCAAAAAGAAATAGGTTAAGTGTTCCTTAGTCCGAAATCTCCACCTTTGTTCTTGCAGGGGAACAAAGGCAGCAGCTCTTTTAATATAGGCCCACAGCAACTCTGGGAGCAGCTGGAAGAATGTGGCTTTGTGTCCTTGCTCTCAAATTCACTGTAATTAATCTTTAGCTCCCACTTGCCTCAAGAACAGCCCCGAACACAGGAGTTCACACCATGCTTTGGTGTGGTATTAAGCCTTGAAGTAAACCTGCAAACTCTCCCTGTCCCTGCAGGAGTGGGATGTTCTTTCTCAAGAACAGCACCAAAAAGCAGCAGAGGACAAAACGACCCTGAAGGAGTCTTAAAACATGACTAACAGCACGCCAGTGCTGGTCACCCCGAGGCAGCGCTGCGCTCTGCTCCATGCCCTGATCCCAGCCACACGCACACTCCCTGCTCCTTTCTGAGGGAGATACTGGCACCTACTGGAGACCAGTTTATATCCAGGCTGAGGTGACTGGGAGAAAGGCAAGTATCCTTGTATGTGAAAAATGAGCAGATTTTGAGAAGGGATGGACTGTCCTGCTGCAGGGGCAGCCCTAGGAAGAGACCTCAGGGTGGCCCTCCAGGCTGGCTCCTGCCCAGATAAACACTTGTGTAAACTCTTCCCTCTGAAAGGCTGCTGCTGTTTGAAACTCTGCTTACAGGAGGCCTTGGTCAGGAAGGGCTCCTGGTGAAATCCCTCAATACAACAAGTGCTGGTTACATTTGTTTAGACAGAAATCCTCCTCTGACGGAGACCTGCTGAGTATGTAAAGCAGCGGGATGTTATCCTGCCCCAATTTACAGTGTCTGAGTGTGAGAGCAGGGATGGAAATACAGCTCAGCTCCCCAGTAACAGAAGTCAAAAGAGCAGCTTCAAAGAGTTTATCAACTTCAGTCTTGCATCATCCCACCACTTTTCAACAAACCGAATTAGCAAACAATTTATGCAAATTAAAACTTACAAATATTAACATACAAAGGGAAGTTACTGCAGCAAGATGCTGCATGGGAGAAAAATCTGTCTCTAGACCTGGCTTTGCCCTCGTTTGGGATGGCACAACGTGGCCATCCCTCAGTGGAAACCAGGCAGGATGTGGGGCTGCTTGCTTGGGCTGTTGGATCTGGAGGAACCAGCCAGCTCTGGCCCCTCAGCAGTAACGGGGTGTCCCCGCCTGGTGAAGTTTATTTGAAGGGCCTCTAAATAAAGGCACATCCTGTTATTTTGAGAAATAACAGCAGTCTCTTACTTAACATCACCTCTGGCACGCCAGATCTGTTGCTAGACTGCTGAAGCCTGATGGGAAAGCCCATCCAAGGAGGAAGAGCATCATGGCTCCAGGACACCTTTGCAGGTTTCCCCAGAGCAGCTGCAGGCTCAGGCTGGACATGTGGAGATCCTGGACTGCTGACACTCCATCTGAAGTGGGATTATGCCAGCTGACTTCCCAAGACAGCACTCAATGATGCCTTTCTTTCAGAGCAGAGGTATGAAATGTTTATTGTAGGAAATTTTATGTGCCCCAGACAGTGGGCACCTCACAGCCAAGTGTTCTTCGGCTGCATCCTTCTGTTGCCATGATACAGACACTTGTGGTATTTCTTGAAGTGCTCAGCTTCCCAGGAGAGCCGTAACGCTCACAGCAACATTATATTTTTATTATTACAAAAGATTTCTTCAGCAAACTGCTGTCTGTCACCTCTGTGTATCAAACATGGAAACAGCAAACAAACCCATCTAACGTTACAGGTTATTTAGTCTCTCAGCTGGTGATTCAGGTAAGTACAACTATTTTCTTTCTCCCCATCCATTCACTTCCTTGACTCTTTTCCCAAGCAAAGCCCAAACAAGTCACAGATTGGAAGCAGCAGCTCCCAGCCCCACTGCTCACCATGCCAGCTCCAGCAAGAAGAGCTGACCGTTGTGTCACCCACTGATGGCACTCCCACATCGTTAAATTCCAAATGCTCCTCACGCACCAAGTTTTGCTACCTGGCTTTCAGCAGTCTCATGAGTGAAGAGTTTAAGGGCACGCTCTCCATACAGTCATATTAATACTTTGTGTTAACAAAATAAACATCTGCTCCTCCCCCGTTGTCAGCTGATGCCAGAGGAGATGCTCACACTCATGCAGTCACCGAGGTCCAAAAAAAAAAAAATTAATCATAAAGTCTAAACAGACCTGCTGTGCTTCTTCAGGGATGATTCTGAGGCATTGGATGCACTGTGCTGGGAACAATGACGTAACGCAGCATGTTGTTGCCAGAGCCAGTCTATACGTTGGACTTGGGGGCGGAGTTGAGGGGGATCTCGCGGAGCTCTATCCTCATGCACAGGTACTCCCCGATGGCCGCCATCAGCGCCGTGCACACGATGTGCACCAGCCACCACGTCAGCGTCGAGGGGAAGCGCGAGTTGTAGACCCAGCAGCCCAGGAGGTGGAAGAAGTGAACGGTGACGGTGAAATCCAGGCACTGCTTCCCTCGCCGGATGAAGTACAGCAAGCCCAGAGCACTGCAAAGTAAAGACAAGAGGTTAATGAACTCCACCAGACCTGTGGAAAAGGGGGTGCAGCAAGAGCTAGCAGCAGTTGTCAGTGCTGACTTTGTAGTGGTTTTAAAACTTCTTCAAATATTTTAAGAACAGGTTGTTTCTGACCTCTCTCCCGGCCGCTGCAGCAAGACTTACAGGCTTACAGCTTTTTAATTACGTGATGGCAGGAAAATGAGATTTTAGTGCAGAGAACAGGCAGGAATTTTTGGACTATCTCCCCTAGCAATCTCTGCACAGTGGCAAAATACATTAGTGTTTATAGATCAGTGTTTGCTGAGATCTATTAATTCTAACTTTTAGTAAAATCTCCTACAGAAGCAAATCTCATTTCCAGCTGGGAAGCTGAGGCAGTGAAGTGAAATGACTTTTCCAGGTTCTAGAAAGCCAAGAGTCAGCAGTTCCCAACTGCCCTCAGCAGATATGCTTAAGAAGGCACAGGGATTTTGGGAGATGTTTGGAGAGAGGCAGTACATCACACTGAATTCTTTTACAGCTTAATGGTACGAAAGGACAAGATGCAGGTGCTCCAGCTAGCTGCAGACTTACCAGGTGAGTGCATTGAGGATGAAAGCCATCATGGAGAGCCTCCCCGGCGGGGTTGAGAAGCCTAAAATCTACATGGGACTATTAGTAGGAACCCGCGGCACAAATTGCAGCCCGAATCTCCCGTGGCACAGCCCTGCATAGATCCGGATCTACACGGGGAGCTGGGCATGTCTGTCTGTCTGGGGGCACCTATGGGAAAGGGAAAGGTCTGGTTCTGTGCTGAGGGGAACCACCTAAACTGGGGGTGGAGGGTGTGTGTCCATACTGGGGTTACTTCTAGGGGGCGGGGGAGCTGTCTTTATACCGGGGGTACCTATACAGAGTGTCTCTATAAGGGGGTATCACCTCTAGAGCGAGGTGCTCTCTCCCTACAGGGGTACCACCTGCACAGGGTATCTGTCTCTATACGGGGGCTACCACCCACCACACACCGAAGTGCCGTCTCTACCGCGGGGTACCACCTGTTCAAAGGGAGGACTCTACCTCCATACCGGGGCACCTACACAAGACAGCAGGTCTATGTTTAGGGGGGCTGCTACACGGGCTAGGGGAGCTCTGCGCCCACACCAGGGTGCTCCCTGGGCGGGGGGCTGTCCCTGACACCGGGAATGCCCACACGGGAGCGGAGCCTGTCTCCTTCAGGAGAGCCCCAGCAAGTCCCCCCCGGCTCGAGGGGCCTGTGCCCACGGTGGTTTCCCGGGGCGCGCCCTCACCTCGTCGCTGAAGACCTGCTGGAGGGAGGGCCCGGTGCTGCCCAGGGTGCCGAGGAGGGCGAGCCAGAGCCCGAGCGAGCTGTAGTATCCCGCCTGCAGCAGCACCATCTGCGCCACGATCAGCGCAGGGTCCCACACGTAGCTGCGGAACTGCGCCGCCATCGCCCGCCCGCCGCCCGCGACGGAAGTGCTGCTGCCGCCGCGCCAGAGCGCCCCCTGGCGCGGGGGAGGACTCGATCCCGATCCCGAGCCCCGCCCGCTGCCCACGACTCCCAGCTACGACCCCCGCCCCGCCGGCCCTCTGTGCCCAGTGTCCAGCACCAGCTCTCTCACATCTGCCTGCCCTGGGCGTCCCCAGCCCTGTCCCCTGCCCTGGGTCGGTGCCTTCAGTAACTTGGCTAAAAGCTGCTGAAAAGACACAAAGTCCCTCATGCTCCGCTGTACCCTTTCTGTGATCAGCTCTTGGCCGCAGGGGCTCGGCTTGGTGGCCTCAGTGAGCCGCGGTGTTTGCTTGGCTTCGAGTATGAGAATTGTCGCTGTGAATAGTGAAATTCCCAAGGCTGTGTGGGACAAAAGAGGATTTTGGACATAAGGCTTCCCCAGCCCCTGTCCCTGCCCATCTGCACTGGTGACAGTGTGTTCAATAACTTGGCTGAGCAGCCCTTGATAAAGACACAAATACCAACCACACAAGAAATTATTGTCCCCGGGTATTTCCTTTTATTTCTAGGCCAGTTCCCATGGGTGCTGAGGCTTTTGGCATCTCCTGCCTAGCTGTGCTCATTTTAGCTTTAGGCCATCGGGCACCGGGATGTTGTTCTGAGTCCTGGTATGCCCTGGCAGCACCTTTCCGTTACAGGGCTAGATTGGCTTCTTTTGGGCAGTTTCTTCTGGTACATGCTGATTTCTTCTATTTAGCCTCATGAAATGGCCAGGTGCCAGACACCCTCATGCTCCACTGTAGCCCTTCTGTGATCAGCTCCTGGCTGCTGGGGCTCACCCTGCTTGCTTGGCTTCAGGTATAAGAATTGTCACTGACTTGATAGCAAAATCCCCAAGGCTGACAACGGAGCATTTTGGAGATAAGATCTTCGCTGGAAAAAGGAGAGGAGGCACCCCCGGGCTGTTTCGGTGGACGGGGGAGTTGCCACAAGAGCTGTTTTCACCTGGAAAAGAGAGGAGGAGGAATAAGAGGGGGAATCCAGGCTCTATGGGATGTGGTAGGCTCACATCAGTCGTGGGTGTGGAATTTGCTGGCTATGGGACCTCAGATTATGATCTCTGACAGGCTCTCATGACGTTTTTTCCATGCCTCTTATGGGAAGTTCCCTATGCAGCTTTACTGTATGTTTTCCTTTCCTCATTCTGTGAATTTCCGTGCTGAGCCAGTTTTGACACATTTTGTTCCCTGTTCCCAGACCATCTCCTAGGAAGGATTGTGCAAGGCAGAGGCACATGCTTGGTGGACGTAGGCCACTATTGCTGAGTTCTCACTTAAGCCTTTGGAGAATTTATTTTTGCAGAAGCTCCAGCCTTAGCCGGTGCAGAAATGAACAGGGGAAAATCCCAGCCTTGTCAGGGCTGTCTGCTGCCAACACATTGCTGAGCATAAATTTTTGTGACACTTGACACTTCCTCTGTTAATTCTTGGTAGAAATTGGTTTCCTTTCCTGAAATCTGCTATGTTTGGCTCTCAGAGACAGGCAAGCAATCACTGAGATATTAATGCTCACTTACCTCTTTCTTTTATAGTCCCTTATAGGACTAACTTCCCTTTGCCAGCAAAAATTTTGTCAGTTTAAACAAAGCTGGCTAAAACTCCAAGCTGGTGTAAGGTGAGACTGTTGGTGTCATTCCTGGATGTCTTTCCACAGCCAAATATCTGATTTATCCAAAAGTCCATGGTATCACAAGATGCAAGCCAGTGTTTTGGGAGGTGTTGGCTTGAATTGCTTTGGAATTCGAGGCTCCTCCCTGCTTGGTTGCTGCCCTGTGACTGAAGACCTCGATGGAGCACAGCAGCAGCTGAGCCTGAGGTGTGATTTGAGGCTCCCTCCTGCCCTGGGTGGGCAGAGTACCCATATGGACACGGGGAAGTGCTGTGGCACAAAGACATCTGTGCTTCGACTCAACTGCAGCCCAGTTTGTGAACGTGTTTCCTGACTGACTTTGTGATTTCATCTTTCACGGTTACGTTTGTTTGTTCCTGCTCCTGATTTGGCTCTCTCTCTCCTCTCCAGGCTGCTCCAGCACAGGGGACTGTGTCCTTTTCCTGGGAAAGAGGGTGTTCTCCCTATGGAGTGCCTTGCCCCACACCCCTGCTCTGTGGAATAAGGTTTAAAGCGGACTGGAAAGCAAAAAGTATTGGGGAATTAAATGGCATTCTTAAGTTCCCTTTTCTTCCTCTTTAGTTTAAACAAAAAGTTGGAGACAGCTGTCAAGGGAACACGTGTTAAAGAGGAAAAGGATGTCGAAACACAGAGACCATGATTTCTAGGGTGCCACAGTGGGTGCTGCTTGCCTGACTTCTGGTTAGAATGTCCTTTTTAACCAGTGACTCTTCTGTGTGTGACACCTGCGTGTTGTGAAGAGCAGCAGGTGGAAGGAGAAGTGGCAATATGCCCAGGACACAGCCGATGACTTGAGGGCGTACTCAGATCACATGAAACTATTGTGGTCACTTCTTAATCAGATGCTATGTCGGCTGAACCAACAGCTGTGGTGGCTGGGGGGCCAGAGAGCCCCGGTACAGAGGGAGCCCGCTGGTGGGCAGGCCCCAAAGTGCAAGACTCCCCTTTACCTCAATGAGAAAGGCCTCTCCCACTGACCCTGTGGAGATTCGGTCTGTCTGACTGGCCAACAGACAAATGCCCTTTGTATCCCTTAAGAGGATGTAATCCAGCCCCCACTCCGTCCCCTCCTTATCCCCACTGGCTGTTGTTGTATTACCCCACTTCCCTCCTGTATCCCTACATAAGTCTATCCCGAACGGAAGTGTGCACCTTTTGCTGCCTCCGCCCTTGCTGCCCTGGTCCCTTGGCCCCTTCCCCCCTTGCCTCGCCCTTTCCCGTGCTCCCTTGCCTCCTTGCCTCCTCGGACTGCATCGAGACAGGTAAGTAATAAACTTCGGTGCTCCAGCAAGGGCCGCCTCTAACTCTTTGCCTCTAGTGACGCCTGAGCCTGGCTAGCTCACTGTGAGAGTGGCTGTGTGTCTCCATCGCACGGGTGAGAGAGCTGCCTTGCGAGGTGCCAAGCAGCACTGCCAGGGGTTCCTTAGCTAAAGGTTCCCCTTGGAACAAGCAGCAGTTACTCCACCAACACCCACATGGTGACAATCAGGAGTGTAGAAAAAGAATACCCTATTTAGCCACAGATTCCTTCCGTACGAAATAGCTGTCTAGGAGGGTATTGTTTTTCCTCCCCAGGAATCATTGCCTAAAACAGGAAGCTGTTTATTTAGGTGATCTGTATTTTACCAGCTGGTGTCCAAAAGGCAGTGCTGTTTGAATGATCCTTGCTGGAGTTCATTTCTCTCTTGACAGGAAGGCAGGAGCTGGGCTAAGGTCACCTTTGCTAAAGAGACAGTAAGGCTAAGAGTACACGTTTCCAGAATAACTCAGCATTAGGTGGCTCAGATAGTGGGATGAGAGTTTTTGGTCACTCCTCTTCCTCCACCCACGTGGTATGCAGGTGTGTTTTCCCAAAGAGTTCAGTGTACTGAATGGACTTTGGAAGTTGTGATTTTTAAAAACTCTGCTTAAGATTTCTCTTTGCTTGAGAATCCTGCTCTAAGCTCTTTTAAAAATCTGCCTGTAGGGACTGTGCTGAGTTTGGCTGGAGAATCTCTTTTCCTGATTAGTGCAACAGAATTTATGATCAAGAGTTGTCTAAAGGGCCTTGTATGTGGCCTTCTCAAGATTATCTAGACATTTCTTGATGTGCCATGTAAAAAGTGCCATTCCCCTCACCCTCCAAATGTGTTGTGTTTGGACACTCCATTCCACTTCCAGCATGTTTGTGTTGTGTTGGTGACTGACAGCTGTTTATTTTTATTTTCAACATGCGGGTTAGGTAATCCTTCACTGTTGAGCACTAGGTTAGGAACAATGGTGGCCAGCCTGTGTTATTTCACTGCCAACTGTAATTTTTTTGTGGAGAAGGCAACTGACACACCTTGAATGTGAGAATTCATTGCCCAGAAAAAACGTGTTTCTCAACATGCATTTTATTTTTCTTCTGCTTCTCTCCCTTGTAGTGAAGTTTCAGGAAAGGACATTTCAGTGATGTATTTTTGCTCTCTGGGCCCACTTGTCCTGTTGCTCTCTCTGAGTGTCATATACCCACAGATTTTCTGCATTATTCCAGAGAATACCTGGAAACCCTGTCAGCGTTTTGAAGTGGAACACTTGAAGGGCAAAATGAAGGCAACTGTTTTATGGCCATGAGTTTACAGAACCATATTATGATTTTTATGGTTGCATTTCCTCTCATTCTCTTGAGATACAGTCACAGAACATTTCCATGTGTGTGAGGAAGGGAGGTGGATCTACACAAAGCACTTAGAAAATGTCATCAGTAAAGTTAAAGGAATTTGTTCTCAAGGTTGAAAAGTACATTAAGGTTGAGTTTTATTTTCTGTTTCCAGAAGCCCAAGATCAGTTTGCCTGAAGGACTGTGCATGCAGCTGTGACTTGGATGGACAATGTGTGTGGTCCCTGGGCCAGGCAGACTGACTCCTCTCCATCCTATCATAGCAGAGCTTCCCTGGGAGGGAAAACACTGTCCTGTGCCATTCAAGGGGATTTTTTGGTGGAGGGGTATGATAACCAGGAGCTCGGCATATTTGTTTGGAGTGGAAGTTAGCAGGTGAGCGAGCGATGTTTGTAGTCACAATACAGAAAGCTGGTTTTGAAAGCATCTTTGTGGTGGCTGCTTTACCTGGAAGGTGTAGAGAGGTCATGGCCACATGCACACAAATACAGGTGGCATTTAGAGGGTTAGGGGGCATAGAATACTTTTGGCCACCTTGTGCTGCTGAGGCTGTCTCCTGTCTGGCAGATGTCATGGTATGGAGCACTCTTTGCACATCTGACCCAGTCTGTGTGCTCTTGTTCTTCACCATCTACTGCTTCCCACCTCTGCTGAGTGTCCAGAGCTGGAGATTTATGGGAGCGGGGCTCCCTGGCTGCACTAGAAGTGATATTTATCAGCTCCTCTGTGTGATGAAGTGAGGGCAATAACGAAGGGTAGTAACCCAGCCCGCAGCACAGATCCCTCCCTCATGGCCTTGGATGCTGAGGTGAACTAAAGGGTTAGTGACACATGGCTGTCCTAAGCACAGCAGGTCAGCAAACTCCCCCACAGCCTGCTCCAGGTTGGTTCCGACCATTACCTGCATGTGTGCGGTCTTCAGATCTCAACTATTTTTTTCAGCCCTGAGCAGTGCTCCTTGTCACTTTATATTATGCCAACAGGCTCCACAGCCAGCTCAGCACGGTGCTGCTGGGAGATCCTCCGGCCAGTGGTCATCTGTGTAGGCACAGCCCTAGCAAACATTGAGGACACGTCTGGATCTCAGCTCACACCCTCTGCAGCTGTTTATTCCCAAAGGAACAGGCAGTTGGAAAAGCTGCTTCACCTTAAGGATCTTTTTGGTCGGAGGTGGGATGGGGGAAGGCTACAAGTTCTCTCGGGATAACTTTGAATTGCTGGAGCAGGCTGAGAACCAGATTGAGTGGAGCTGCCATCTGTACCTGGCAGGTGGGATCATGGCACACGTGCTTTGCTGTGCCTTGCTTCCCTTCTTAGAAAATATTTTATTCTCTACAAGCTAGAACCCAAGTGCAAATTGATGTGGCTGCAGTGTGAGCACTGCACTGTACTGTTATGGTATTTCAGGTGCCCCTCGGGTTAAGGGGCTGAAATAGATACCCCCAAACAAATTCTTATGGTCAGGCAAAGTTATTAACGTGAGAAGAGAAACGGAAATAGTTAAACTGTGCTGCTGGGGTTTTTTCCCCTTCTTTATCAGTGTGGTTTTTTTGCGCTTGCCGCTTTCAAAGAAGACTGAGGGAGCAGTTTCGTGTTCCATCCCCAGCGAGCACCGAGTGATGTCACACCTCGCCGGATAACCGCGGCGGCGACACGCTACCGGGGACAGGGGCTCGCTCTCGGTTTTCTGTAAATGTGAGACAGTCGCTTGCGGAATGCTTCAAAAGCGGATGCTGTGTGCCCGCTCCCCCCACTTTCTCTTTTCCTCCTTCTTACCCCCGCTTTCCCTTCCCTTTTTTCTTTTTCCCCCTCTTTTGACTTCTCCCCCCGTTTCGCTTTCCCTTCCCCTCCTTTTCACTTCTCCCTCCCCTTTCCCATCCTTTTCCTCCTTTCCTTTTCTCCTGACCCCTTTCTCCCTGCCTTTTTCTCCCTTCCCTCCCTTTTCTCCTTCTCCCCCTTTCTCCCCGTCCCTCTCTTTTCCATTATCTCCTTTCCCTTTCCCCCCCTCTTTCTCCTTTCCCCCGCTCCCCACAACGCGCTGACTGCGGCAGTCCCAGTGCGTGGGGTCCCAGCCGTGCACAGCGGGTTCCGCACCCGCGCAGCCGGAGCCGGGCCCCTCCGTGTCGCCCCGCGGTGGCTCGGCCGTCAGCCCCACGGTGTCCCCGCGCCGGTCGAGCCCTCCTCCGCCAGCCCCGGTGTCGGTGCGGAGCAGTTCGCAGCCCCCCACTCCTGCGGGTGCGGAGCCAGGGCATTCCCGGCAGGGCGGGGCAGCGCCGCTCCGCCCCTCCGCCTGAACCGGCCCTATAAGGGCGGTGGCGGCGGTAGGGCACGGCCAGAGCCCGCTCCGGACCGGTAGCTGCGTTCCTCCGTGTGTCCCGGCAGAGCCCAGCCATGCCGCTGCCCCGCGTCCCGCTGCGCGCCGCGCTGCTGCTCGGCCTCCTCCTGCGAGCCGCCGCCGCCGAGTCGGTGAGTCCCGCCGGGCCCCCCGCGGGACAGGGGGGAAAGGGGAGGGTCTGCCCCGGCAGCGAAGGGCTCCCTGTGCCTGGGGAGGGGGTGGGTGACCCGCGGGGCTCGGGCCCCACTCGCTAGCAGCCTGAGAGCCGGTGCCACCGCCGCCCCCCAGGCGGTCTGCCCCCGCTGTTTGCCCTTCTCCGGGGAAAGGAAAGGGTGGGCGCAGTAGGGAGACGGCGATAGGGCCGTTCCAATTCTTCCTCCGGTTCCCTTGGCTCGGACGCTGCTTCTTCCGGCAGATGCCAAAGCAGCGTCGTCCGGCCCTGCCGTGCCCGGCGCAGGGCTCCTGCCCGGTGCCGCGCTGTCCCCGCGGCTGTGCCGCTCCTCACGTATCCCGTTCTGCCCCGTGCTCTGCCGTGCTCGGGGTGCTGCGGTTACAGCAGTGCAGGGGACCCGGCTACCTGGTGGAAATGAGCTGCTCTCCATTACAGTTTAAATTTCCAACTTCTGGTCACGAAAATCCTTTAATTCTTCTTTTCTCGTGCATGTGTGGTGGCTTGGATGCGTGCGATGTGTTACAGCACCTGGATAGGCTTTCAAGCCTTAACCTGAGTTTGGTTGTGCTGGTACCTGGTGTCCTTCTGTTTCTATCAAACCTTCCTCGCGTCCACATGGGAGTGAAAAATGATGCATTACCGATGGAGGGTTTAATAATCTCTTAAACATATAATGAGGTGAAACATTTTGGATGCTTCAAGCCGGCACATGTAGGGTCTTCGTGGTGAAGCAGAGATCTGGGGATTCTGGCTTCCCCGCTGTTTGTTTGTTTTTGTGTGTGACCATCTTGCTGATAGTGCAGTCAGCGCGGATTCCTCTGTTAGTGTGAAAGAGCTGCTGAGATTAAGGTAACTGCAGGAGATCAGGGGTTCCCAAAGAATGTTTAATCATCCACATCGGTTTGTTTTGGACTGAAGGCTGGGTGGGCAGATCAGAACTGATAAGTCTCTGCTGCTTTCTTGTAGGGGCACAGGGCTGGGGGGTTGCTGATTGTAGAGCAGGAATCTCCCACAGAGAGCGTCTGTAGTAATTGTCAGCTACTCTCTGCTAAAACCAACCAGCCCAAATCCACTTTACTCTAATCTGGTGTGTTTATCCGTGCCATTAAGCACGTGAACCGGTCGTTTGGGAACTGGCCCAAACTAGTAGGGCAAACCTTTGGGGCAGACAGCATCATCTGGAAGTTGCGCTGACCATGTTTGGTATGAAATGCGACTTGGTGTCCCTGGGGACTGGACTGGTCTGCAAGCATCGGATTTCTGCAAAGACAACAAATTTTGCACAGATGTGGTCTGTAAATCCTTATATAGAACTTACGTGGAATATTTGTCCGTGTCTTTTAAGGTACCTAAGATTGAGTGTACGCTTGAGAAGTAACACTGGCCTACTATAAAGCCTAATCCAAACAAATTGTTTGGGTTACAGGCTGCCGGGGAGGAGACGAGGATGACACACGGTTTGGGAGAGTTCTGCTGGCACTCCTCCCATATTATTTTTTTTAATAGCACTGCCAAAACGTGCAGGGCTGCACAGCATGTGGCTCTTGGTTTTTCTGTGCGGGCAGGGTGAAGACAGGTAGCTGTTTCTTAACAAGATGGGGATTGTATTTCTCGTGCTTATGTAAGAGCGTGGACGTTGAGAGTGATTCGGTGCTTGAATATTTCCCCAAGCCTGTACAAACAAAAATGCCTTGGCTCTTTTCCCCTTGAGCAGCTTTCTGGTGTAAATGGGATTTCTCCGTGTGAAGCAATCCTGGATGTGTAAGAGGGTGGGGAATATTACCGAAGTGCCTAAGTGTGACGTTGGTGCTCAGGCGGTGGGTGGGTGGGTTGTGTTACAACAGCCCCGCAGCTTTGTATGAGAACATTGCCTTCTTCCCGTGGCGCCGAGGGAGGCTGGAGCTGGTGCCTGATGTCACCAGGTGGTCCCCAGCCCTCTCCGCTTGAGTGCCTTGGAAAGCAAAGGATGTGTGGGCAGGATGCTCCCCTCTGTGCTGTGCAAGGATGGGCTTCCTGCAGAAGATGCTGGAGGGGGGATGGACAGAAAGTCACCAATGCATCCAAGATGTGGGATCAGTGGAGTTAACAAAGGACATGAGGTCTGCCTTGCTTGGGCAGAGTGGCATCGCTGAGCTTTTCCTGTGCTTTTAGCATCCAGAAGTGCCCCTGGCAGCACAGGAGGGAAGCAAGGGGTATTCCCCCGTGGTAGAGGGTATTCCCTCTGCTGCAGGCTTGGGCTCTGCTCAGTTTATCTGGGCTGCAAAAGGGCTGAGTGCCTGGAGCTCAGCAGGGCCATAGCAGTGCTAGTGGGCTGCAGGCTTGTTGCAGTTGTCCTACTTTTGTGCCTTGAACTATGCAGAAAAAGTCTTCATGCAGCACCACAGCGTGTTTGTGTGTCCTCAGCAGTGCAGAGGAGCACAAATCCAACCCAGAAGCTGCTGGCAGACGATTGCTCAGGGAGAGGGGGGAGGCTTCGTGCTGTTTGTGGGCTCTATTTGCTGGTTTAAAGCAATCATGCTCAGAGGCCTCCTGATTGGCAAAGCTGGTGTCTTGTTGATGATAGCTGTGTTTGGAAAGTAGTGCAGCATTATTAATGTTAAAACCGGTTTGGCTTGTCCTGCTGCCATTGATCCCCGAGGCCTGTTCTTTCTGCTCTTTGCCCAGTTTCTCATCTGTCCCTCCCAATCAAATCAAGACATTGCTATCTGCACGTTTTACTTTATTTTACCTTTACTTGCCATGCTCACATTTAGAACAAATCTCTGCTTTGCTTCAGTATCCCTAAAACACAGAGCAGCAAAATGATGGTGTCTGGAGAGATGTCCCTTAGCCTTGAAGGGGAAGGAGCTCATGACTTCTGATAGTCAAACCTACAGCTCTTTGTTGGGATGAAATGCCTGAAATGTGTAGGGAAAAACAACCTCTTCAGCACTGTTTACTTTCTTGAACTGCATGCACAACTCGTGGGGTGGGAGTTCAGGGCTGCACGGTCCCTCCACAGCAGAGCACCATGTCCACACTGGATGTGGAGATTCCCATGGGTAGGAACAGTCACCCTGCAGCACTTGGGGCACAGTCAGGGAAACAGTGCTGCTGCCCAGCTCTCATCTGTCCTGAGTGCTGCCAGCTCCCATGCTGGAGAGTGCTTTCCCGTGCTTCAGAGCTTTCCCGAACATCTTACGCAAGAGGCAAATTGGGGCTGAACTTGGTACTTTTCAGATTTGTGATACCAGAGGCTCATTCACCCTGGGAAGTACAGGCTGTTAGCCAACCTGATTGCTCTCTTTCCTGCACCTCCTGTTGCTCTCTCCCAAGGTCTTGGCACTTTGAGGTCCTGCAAAGGTCTGCATCCAGTCCAGCCACAGGAAAAATGTTTTTCCTATGTGTCTTCCCCTCTTCCTTCCCTTCCAAGCCTCTGTTAGTGGTTGTACTATTGCCGTGAGCTGTTTGAATGGCGTGGGGAGGCCATTTGCTCTCAAATGCCTGAACTAGAGCCTAATGTGACCTTGCCATGATTTTCCTGTAGTGTCATACTGCCTTTTTGAAATGTTTGTGTCCCACTTCCACCACAAGCTGGAAGCTGCTAACCTGACTTTCCAAGTGATGATAGAGGGGGGGCACACTGGCTTGCTGCTCAGCATGCAGGCTTCAGCACAGCTCCTACAGCTACTTTTCCTTCCCTTTTGACTCCTGGTGCTCTGTAAATGCTCTGTTGGAAACTTCCTGGCTGCTTGAATTCCCTTGGCTGTAAGTTGTGTTGTATTTTGTGTGTAAGTTGTTCTTCCTCGAATGGATTGATAGACTTAGGTTTAAAGACTTGTTTTGATTAGCGATATCTGTACCTGTAAGGGTGGCATGGTAGCTGTGGTTCCATGGTCTGCAATGTAACTTACTTGGGTTGACTTGTAAGATTACTTGATTAAGTTACTGTGGCTCTGTGATGCCACAGAATTCCCCAGCTATCACTTTGGCCAGACTAAACGCAGCATCCATCCTTCAAAACACTTTCTAGCTCTTGAGTTCACATTTATCCTCTTGAGCCTGCTCGTAGGTCTTGCAGCTGCATTCTCCCCCCCTACTCAGTACATCCTGTTCCTTTATGCCCTGTAACAACAGCCGGGTTGTGCTGCTTTTGCAGCCTCGAACGAGAAGCTGATGCAGTTGAAGCACTACAGAACCGAGGGGACAAACCCTGCACACGCCTGGCCTCCGGGCTGCTGTTGAGGAGCATGTGGGGCTGTTTGTTTGAGACTCGCTGGAATGCAAATGCTTGAGATTAAGGGTTCAAATGATTTGCACTAGAATGAGACTCTTGTGATGAGACTGGGCTTGATGGCCCTGAATAGACAGGGCAGCCTACTTAAAGTTTCACTTGTAATAAGCCACTGCTCCGAGGGGCTGTAAAAGATCCTACACTAATGAGCAGTTAGGGCTGTGCTGCTAGGTTAGTTCAGACTTATTTTTTTGTCTTCAAGCGTGTGCCTGAATGTTTGTCCAGTATATGCTGCTGGTCAGAGGACCAGCTCTGCTGTGTTGCCCTGACTTGCAGCAGTCATGCTCTGACTCAGGTTTCTGGCACTTGGCTTGGCATCCCAGCTCCCGGGGACACTGCTGTCACCCTCTGAGTAACGGCCCTGGCCCCTTACCCAAAGCAGTGACTCAGACTGCTGAGGCACTGCAGCACAGAGGTGGATCTCTTCTTCTGGGACTAGAAAAGGGGTGACAGGCAAAACTGGTGCTGCTGCTTGGCACCCAGTCTGTGCTGCCCTTGGCACCGAGCGCCTTTGCTGCTGCCTCCTGTTTAATCTGGTTGTGGCTTTGGTGGGCAGAAAAGCTCCCGGGCTCTGACGTGTGACTGCTGCCAGCAGCAGAGTTGGTGTTGGCAAAGGCAGATCAGAAAATGGCCCTGTCTTGAGCAGCCGTAACTTGCTCTGGCAGCTCCATGGTTCCTTCATTTTCAGGCAGATACTGTTGGAAACAAGGGTTGCATGGGAGAGAGGAAAGCAGCAGCATTTTCTGAAATGACTGAAAGCATTCAATGCAAGCTAAAGGAGCATAAAGCCTCAAAAGAGGGGGTTAAATACTTAATCCTGAATCTGGAGAAAATGTCAGCGTAGGAGGGCAAGGCACGCAAGATGTAGCTGTGTCCCTCTCAGTTTCTGAGGGCTGGCTGACTTGAAAAGTGTGCTTCTTGTAAAAGTCTTTATTTTTGCTGGAAGTACGCACTCTTGTCAGTTTTACCCTTAAATCCTTTGAGGCCGAGACTCTGCTTATGAAATGCCGAGAGGCTGTTGTTAGACGAATTACTGGGATAACTTAAAAATCAAAGCCGTTAATTAAAATCTCAGGGAGACACTCCTTGGGGCAGGAAGGAGACTGGGAGACCCATAGCACTGTTACCCAAGCAGCTGGTATTATGTCAACCAAAACCACAGCTGCTTCTTGCTTAAACAAATCGTGTTCTGTCAGGGAAAGCAAAGCCTTCCATGGGAAGGATTTCTCTCTTCATGTTGCTCTGCCTTAGCTGCTAAAGGGAACAAGGTATCTTCACCGTGGTTCCTCTAAAACTGTGCTGCTGTCAAACTTGAAAACCAAGGGATGTGGCCTTGCTCCACTTACCTTGCTGCGAGGCTAACCCTGCCTCCTGCCCTTTAGCTGCTGTTACAGTCAAACTAGGGCAGTAAAAAGCAACGCTAACGTGCATTAATGACTGTGGAGGTGCTTGGAGTTGCACTGAAGTGGCCTGCGCAGCACAGCAGCCAGAATTCTCTGTGCAGAAGGCAGAGTGACTGAGAGGAGTATGGCTGGAAGGAAGGCACCAGGTGGGATGCTGTGCTGGGCCTGGAGAGGAGTGAGACCCATCGGCAGAGGGGCAGATCCTGACTGGTGTGGTGTTAGGAGGGTGGCAGAAGCTGCTTTAGCGGGCTAATGTCCTGCTTTAAAAACAGAAGCTCCTACTCTCCTCCAAATGGAAATACAGCCCTTACTGATGTCAGGAGCTTTTGCTTGGAAGATTCTGTTCCCCAGCGAGGTAAATATTTATTGCAAATCCACAGTGTGCAGTGGAGCAGAGTCTGGAGCCAGGATCTTGCAGGCGACTGTTTATGCGCAGGCTGTTCTTGGCGCTAATTCCAAATTTCCCGAGGCTGAGTATGAGGAGCTGGTCCTACATGTTGGTTACTCACAGACTTGCTCGTCCAGCCGAGCATGGGCTCTGCAGTGCCAGGGAAGGAGTGACCAAAACAATAGCTGGGTCCCTCTGCTCTGGCTGTGACACTGTGGGTGCAGAGATGTGGTCAGGGAAGGCTGGAAAACTGCTGCCACCTGCTCCCCCTCTGCTCAGGAGGGGAAGGAGCCTGACTGGGAGTTCAGAGCCCTCAGAGAGAGGAAAATGCTTCTGGAAGTGACAGGTTTCCTGAAGTACAGCTGCATTATCCTGAATAGCGCGTGCTGTGTCTGCTGCTTTCTGGGCCCAAGCCAAGGCATAAGTAGGGAATGTCTTTGTGAAAAAAACAAACCAAAAAACCCCTACCAAACCCCACACACTGAAAACCCAGCCTCTGCTGCTGCAGCTAGCCAGGAAAATCCCTGCTGTTGAAATGTTTGTTTGTATAAATGCTCACAAGGGTATGGCTGATAGCATAACAGCAGCACTCCGTGGTCTCGAGTGCTTTTGTGGCAATAACTTCCTCTGCTGCTGTTCTTTGCTGGCACCTTTGCCAGCAGAGCGAGGCTTGAAATAGCATAACTGTGCTGGCAGAGCTCAACTGCCTGGGCTAAGCCTAAATCTTTGGGCTACTACTTCTGATTAGATTAAAATGGATCGTGGGAGGGGAAGCATTTGTAGGGCGCAGCATTGGGAATCTTGACTGTACAAACAAGCTGAGATTAGCTGCATGGTGAGCCAGATAGGAAGGGCACTCTTTGAAGTTGGGTGTCTGCCTGGTTTAATTTTGCTAACGCTCTGGCATGAGGGAGCATAAAGATCCCAAAAATGCAGGTCCCGTATTTCTTGCGAAGTGGAAATTCTGCTTGTGTGTGTGTTCAGGGAAGCACTGGGGCGTAGCTGTATTCTAGGAGAGGGCAGTAAGGGCAGGCCTCTTCCTGGCATGAGGGAGAAGTGAAAGATGTGAAATATCCCAAGTCTGAAGTGTTAGCATGAAAAATTATCCTTGATGGAAAAGCTGTTTTGCTGGGGCATTTGTATCCTTTCTTGCTTCCACAGACAAGGATGCAATAGAAGCTTTTATTGTAGAGGAGGACAGCTCAGAGTGAGTTGTGAGCCAGAAAAACCGTGAATTCCTTTTTTAAGCTTGAACAGAATTTTTCCAGCTTCTGAGCAGAGCTCTGGACGGTGAAGCATACAAACTACTTATGATTAGGTTTGTAAATACCATTAAAAAATATAATCTCTTTATGAACTAGGTGTGTATCATAGCCTATGACCAGGAGAACCTTCAGGGATGTGAAATGTTTGTCACTGTTGTTTTCCTCTTGAGTCACATAAAAGCTCCTGCTTTTTCCTCCTGTAGTTTTCCTCCAAACTTTCTTTATTTGCTTCAAGTGATGGACACACAGGCATCTGCAACTGCCTGCTGAACTTTATCTCCCTGAGCTGGTGTGGGAAGCGGTCGTCTCCTTCCCGCTTGGGCTCTGGAGCTGGGAATTGAGTGTTCAGAGCAGCTATTTTGCCACCATTGCAGTAAACATATCCCAGCATGTGCCTGTCTGGCAAAGGACTCTGTCTTTATGGCTTTGCTCTTGGCTGATAATCAGGCAAAAACATTTAACAAGAGTTCATTCCTTTTTAATCTCTCCGTCCTCCTCCTGCGGTGTGGCTGGTGTGTGATGTGGGCTGGAGGGAGCAGGCTGTGTGTAAGCAAGAGCACAGCAGCTCAAAGGTAACTGAGGTTTGACTTTGTAAGTGCAAGGAAGCCTATTTTGAGCAGGCAGGGCCTGGGAGGATTCACCTCTGCTGCAGGAGAGGCAGCCGTGACAGCGAGTGGCTCTCCAGAGCCCGGGATTACAGTGTCATTGTCACGGGGATTATGGCTCCGCTGCCGCATGAGCCCCCAGGAGAGCTGCTTGTGGCGACACGGCTTAAAGAATCACACGGGGAATGGGGGCGAGGGGGGAGTGGGCCAGGCTGGGGCTGGGAGAGTGCTGGATGTGCCTTCCGCACGTGGGCTGCGGAGCGTGAGCACACCGGGCTGCCGGGAGACGGAGACCTGCTTGGACAGGGCCTGGGCAGGCTTCCCTTGAGTCACCTTGAACAAGTGATGCTTTTACCAGCTGAACAGCTCCCCAGCCTGCACGTTGCTCCTGCTGTCTTATGAAGCAAAACCCTGTTTGTGCTACTGAGCACAATTAAAAAAAATTTTTTTTTTTTCGCCTCTTTGGTAAGAGGCACAAAGACTGTGCAGTGACTGCTGTGGGTACTGGAGCTGCCTGCAAGCCCCGGTCTGTGCTCCACTCTGATTCCCCCCTCAGTCCTCAGAGGGACGTGGATTTACCTTTATGGCTCACTGTGGTGGGAGTCCTGGACAGTGGCTGTCAGAGGAGATGGGCAAGGCTGGCTGTGGCCCTGCTCTAGGACTGCTTGGAAAGTGTTGAGCAAAGGTAGTATTTAACTATGTCTGGAAGCCTCAGGTGATCCTGTCATGCAACTAAATGCAAACATATGCCTGGATGGGAGCTGTTTAACTTTCGTCCCTTGGCACAAAGGCCAGTGCAGGCCGTGTGTGCTGCAAGTTATGTGGGACACATTGACCAGGAACGGGTGGTAAAATGGTACCTCCAGGCATGGTCACAAGGAGCTGGCACAAGTGGATTTTTATTTTTATAATTTTACTGTGGCTGATGTGTTAAGGGAGTCAGGTGTGACTTCTATTGAAATGTTGATATTTGCTTTGCTCTCAGGACTAAAATGACTTTTGTGTATTTATTTTATTCTCCCTTACACAGAGCTGGAGCGTGGAGTGAGGGGAGGGAGTGAAGGGTATTTTGGGGGGAAATATAGACCCTTCCCTTACTGGTCTGGAAGGAGTTGACTCTGCTGGAAACTCATGTCACTTCTAATAAGGTTTTTTAGTGCTTATTCAGATGGGAAGACAGAGCAGTCTTTGCCTGTTGCCACTGCACACCTCCCTCCTGTGGAGATCAGCTCTGTTTGGCTGTTTCACACGGATTTGAGCTGCCCTGTTTCCAGTGCTGTGTGGCTCCTCTGCTTTTGGGGGCCTGTTGGGGCTTCAAGCTCACTCCTAGCCCCTGCTCTTTCATATGCTTGATATGAGCTTTAAAACCTTCCTGGTTTGTGGGCTCCTGCAAGAGCTGGGTGGAAGTGAACTGTATGGAAATCTCCTCACTTGTGCTTGGTGATTTACAGAGCTCTGCATCCTTGCAGCTGCTTGTGTTGTTCAGGAGCCCTTCATGGTTAAGCTGATGTAGTTGTGCATTGTGGTGGTGTGAGGTGACATCTGTCTGTGACAGCACAGGGTCTGGAGAGGATATTTTGTATAATGCGTCTTGCTGCAGTGAAATGAGGTGATCTGTACAACCGACCCTGAGTGCAGAGCACCTGAGAAGCCCTGGGAGCACCTTACACCTACCTGGCCCTGCAGGCTACACAGAGTTAACAGGTCTGTGCCTCTGCCCCCTT
This sequence comes from Cnemophilus loriae, assembly GCA_013397755.1. Classification (NCBI taxonomy): domain Eukaryota; kingdom Metazoa; phylum Chordata; class Aves; order Passeriformes; family Corvidae; genus Cnemophilus; species Cnemophilus loriae. Next base: position 1,365,370 of record VZTF01003064.1, read on the forward strand.
CTGCCACCTCCCAGGCTGGCCCAGCTCCATGTGTTTTTGTCTAGGAAAGGTTGACTTTCACCTTGCTCCTGTTTACTCCTAGGTTTATGTACACAGTGCTGGGAAGGGAGACCAGGAGCAAGCGCTGGGTCTCCATGCCAAAATTATAAACTTGATAAAGGGCTGCGTACACTGTGAATGCCCCAATCCCTGCAGGTCTGACTCCCTTTGCAGCTTGCTGGCTGTGACTCTTCAAAGGAGCTTTTAATGAATTCTGTTTGATCAGAGACAAGGGACAGCTATAAAAAGCCAGTTCTGTGTCTGGAAAACTTTCTCTGCCCCAAAACATCATTTGGGTTTTTTTGAAAGGGTTTGCAAAGGCTGTGGTGAGGACATGTGGGCTGGGGCAAGTGAGCTTGCCTGGGTTTATTTCCCAGAACTTGCTAGCGGCTGGGGAAATTCACACATTGCTCAGAAACTTTGCCTGCTGCCTCAATGAATAGCTGATCTTGCTTTGAGAAGAGGCGAGTGGTGTTCTGGGGCTGTAAGGGAAGGCCCCAGGAACACGAAATGGAGTGGGATGGGTTAGGGATGGAGCACAGCAGGGCTGCCTGGGGTCCCAGGGGTGCTGTTCCTGTGCCTCCACTGAGCAAAGAGTGTCTGGCTTCATCCAGTAGTGCAGCCTGTCTCAAAACATGAGGCCTCTGTGCCCAGCTTTTCCAGGAATAACGGTCACAGTTCACGTGCCTGATGTGCTGGTTGTCTGGCAGGGAATAAACTCTTATTTATTTATTTTTTTTTGCCACTGGCAGGCAGGAAAAGCGTCTGCTCCCCAGCATGCTGTTTAATCTCCCTTTGTGCTTACTGGGGATAAAGCTGCTTAACATGAGGAAGAAATCCTGGAACTAGACTCCTGCAGGAAAGGGTGATTCCTGCACAGTCCCCTCCTAGAGAAGAGCATATTAATAGTAGGACTCTGCTTCAGCTGCCAGGGTGAGGTGGGGCTGTGCAGCCGCCTAGTCCGACTCTCCCAGCAAGTCCCTGGCCTGGCTCCAGTGCAGGGATAACAGGTGGTGGAAAGCAGACTCGAGCAGCGCTGGTGCCCTTCTCCAGCTGGCAGTTGCAGAAGGTGTTAAGCTGAATGTGGCCAGGGATGACTTGGTGAGGGCTGACCATCCTCTTGTCGTAGTCTCGGAGGTTTTTCCTCTTGGCCACAGCCTGCAAGCCCAGTGGAAGTACGGGCACCTTCTGTGGTGCCTCTTCACCAAGCAGCAGAGCCGCAGGGAGGACTGTGTGCTCTTGGAAAGGGATGTACATTTTTTAAACAATACTCCAGGGAGCTCTTTATGTGGCACTTGGGGAAGCCCGACGCTCTTGCTTTTAAGTCCTGTGAAAGTGCCTGTGTGCCCTCTCACAGGTGTGTATGCAAGGAATGTGCCTGCTCCAGACCTGCCCTGTGAGCACTGCACTCCAGTGTTAACTCTTCCCAGCCTGCCCATGCCCCAGCTCCAGGCAGGGCCTACTTCCTAGAAGTACATGCCTTGAAACCTGGAGAGTAATTATGGAGGCGCCCAGCAGCCCTCTGACTTCCCTGTCAGATGAACCTGTGATGTGAGGCCACTGCCCACAAGAAAAGTTTCCTGTATGGTTTGAGAAGTTCTTGTGGCTTCCAGGAACTTCCCCATCCTTGCTCAAGAGGATGATGAAGAATGAGCTCAGGGAACGCTCCCACATAATCTTATTTATGCTTGTGAGTCAGTAATTTCCTTGTTATGTGCCCTGCTGGTAAACACAGTCTGTCCTCATTTAAATATGGTTTTTGATAGCCAGACCTGGTGTGTTCACAGCGTGCTCTAATCATTGTGGCTGTGTGCCACAGCTCAGCTCGTGGCTGGGCTGATCTGATAAGGCCAGTGGGCTGTCCGGGCACTCCGGGGCCTAAGCCTGGGTTTTCTTGAGCCGCCCTTGCTTGAACATTACTGGCTGTGACTCACGGTGAAGTACAGAGTGAGCTGGCACCGGGGTGTGGCTCGGCACAGCACTTGCCAACACTAATCTGCCCAGTGCAGGGTTTTTTGGATCTGCAGCAAACGTGCTCCCCAGCCCCGGGAATTGGATTCTTCCTGCCCCTCAATGAAATGGCCAGAAGCTGCCCTGGGAACAGCTACTGCATGCTGGCAGCAGTTTCCATTGCAGGGCTGGCTTTGGCTGGGTTTTGCATATCTTGAAATGAATTTGCCTTGGAGCAAGTGATCCGTAACGTTAGGAATGCCTGATTCCAGGCTGGGAGAGGATTTTGTCCAAGCTGACTTTCCTCCCAGCCCCCTTCCCAGCATCTAGTGCCAGGCTTGGCATAGCAGAGAGAGGGTCTGGGAGGAGAACTGGCCTCAGCACTTCATGCGCTCTGGGCTCTTCCTCTGGTTATCCTGTAGAGGGGTTGCTGGGGAAACCAAAAATGCCTCAATAAGCAAGGAAAAGCACATCCGGTGCTGCTGCTCCTGGTGCAAAATGAGAAACATCTCGTGCTTGTTTGTGGCAAACCGAGTGTGCCAGTGGGCAGGGGAATGGGGCTGGAAGCAGGGCTGGGGCTGTGGGCAGGGGAAGCTGACCCATGGCTTGTGGCTGATTGCTGGCCTTGGTTAGAGATCGATAGCGGATGTAATTCATCACCTCTGGGCTGTAGGATGGGCCACACCTGGCCAGGTGAACAGGAGGGCTGATCCCAGCTGCTCAGGGCTCGGTGGTTCTGCCCCTCAGCTCTGTGTCCCCACGAGTCTCTGATCCTCCTCACCCCAGGGAGGCTGTAGCCTGGTAAGCTTGTATGTTGAGAAAAACCCTCAGATGTGCAGGACTGTGGAATGCTCTTGTGGGTAGACAAAACCTTTGTGAAGACTTCCCAGTCGTCCTGTGAGGGCAGCGTGAAAGAATGTTGCCAGCTTATCCCCCAGCCAAGGGACCCATCCATCTGCATTGTGCCACTTGCCTTGGGGGAAGGGGTTGAGTCCCCCTTCATGGTGATGATTTCATGGCTGTGGAAGTGTCTGGAATCTGTGGGGTGGTGTTGAGCAACCCCAGAGCTCCCCGGGCTGGCCCCAGGGCTGTGGGGCAAGGAGAAATAGTTCTGGGAAGTTGCTTAACTTTGGTGAGGGCAGGAGATTTGGGCTTGTGGCTCCCTGAAGGTCCAAGTGCAAGTGAGCTCTGGTGTGCGAATTGCCTTTGTGGCCAAACAGCTGATATCTGGGAGGCTCTCCAGCTTTTGTGCTGTAATTGCGCTCCTTGGGCCTTTGGATCCCGGAGATATTTTATAGGTTTATTTGTTTACATGCTTTTTAAAAAGGTGAGGCTGGGGAAGCTCTTCCTTCAGGCAAGTCATTATTGATAGCGAGTGCTCTTGAACGTCAGCCTGTATTGCACTGCAATTCAGCTGAACTGACAGACCAGCTTTTAACCCTCGGGTGATAAAAGGGGCTTGTTCTGAGTATAAGGAGTGAGGAATTGCTTTGGCGTGAAGCTTTGGTGCTATGCAAAAACCTGACCTACCCATGACAGGCTTTTGTCCTGGAAATAACAAGTCCTTCCAAATTCTCCATTATCACAAACTGAAGGCATTGCTTTTCCAAATGCTTTGCTACAAACTCCTGACCAAGATCCTGTTGTGGTATTTTCACCCTGTGTGTTCAGGTGAACCTCTTGAATCTGTAGCCCTCAGGAAATTCCTCCCCAAGACTGGCTCTCATTTCTGTTCTGAGAAATTCTAGGGAAATTCAGCTGATAAAGATAATGCTTTTGGTGGAGAGGAAGTCTAGCATTTAATGTTTTTGTGGTGGAAGTGATGTGCTCAGGCTCTGAACCCTCTGTGAAATGCTTCTGAAGAGTTGTCTTCTATTTAATGTGTTTCCTTCCCCATTTACAGGTGAGAGAAACTGAAACCATGGATGCTGGATGGCTTGACTACCCTGCATCTGGAGACTTGCCAGATGATGAAGACATTGGTGAATTCAGGCCTCACTTAACCTCTGATGGGTTAGATATAGATGAGGCATCTGGGTCAGGAGGTAAGTGAGGAAGTGGATCTCCCTCAGCTGTTGCTGTGAAATTTCTTTCAGCACCAGCCCTTGAGTGATGGGCTAAATCACAGCCAGAGCTCCAGAGGAACCACAGTGTCAGGTGGAGATGAAAACTGTGACTCTGTAGTCACTCAGATGAGAACAGTGAAAGTGGTGGTGCTGTGATGTTGAATCACTCAAGGAGGACAGATGGAGTCCAGCCAAGCTTGTCTTGCTGCAAATTAAAAGTCCTTGTGCTGACAGGATCTTTTTCCTGTTGAACTCCAAAGAACTGCTGAGAAACGTAAAAAAAAAAAATCTATTGTTGAGGCAATGTTAAAAGGCTTAAAATTAATGTCTCAGCTGAGGCCAAACAAGGTAAAGGACTAACTGGTGTTCAAGTGAACTCTCTGTGACATGGAAAGCTCCCTGCCCAAACCAGTTTCTGTAGCTCTGTGTCCCTTTATGTGAACATTTGTTCTCTAAAAGTAAAAGAACAAGTGCTGAAATCGGTGCCTGACATGTTTGGGCAGATCTGGAGGGTTGGTGAAGGATCCTTTAGGGATGGGCGGTGGGAGCAGTGCCCTTCATTGGCATTACCTCATAAGCTATGGCAGACCTGCTCTGCAGGGGCCAATGGGTCCAGCTGAAGATCTCTCTCAGCAGAGAGATGTTGGTTTCAAGATTAGATCTCGTGGTCTTGTGCAATCCAAGTCATTCAATGATGAATAGTACTAGTAGATAAGAAGGAATTGTAGAGGACAAGAGTCCTAGTTTGTGTGCAGTTGCTGGTATTACAGGAAATGTCTGAATTCTGTAAAAACAGCATGTAATGAGACAAAAACTTGAGAGCCCTTTCTATTTTTTTTTACCCCCTCTGCAGACTACCCAGACTCTGAAGATGGCATCTACCTGACCACCATGGATGCCCCTGTGGTAGGTATTGCCCCTGTGTGTTTTTAAGCAGCTCCTCTGGTCTGTCTGTGAGATTTCCTGAACACCCTCCCCCTCTGCAAGACGTGGCATCAAGACGAATCCACCCGCATGAGCAGGCACAGTGTACTCGTAATGCACTGAGCAAACTTTCTATTCCCTGCACACCCTCCTGGTTTCAGCTGTGGGTAAGCTGGGTGCTGCTGCTTGCTGACGGGTGTGGTTTGTCTGTGTTCTGTAGATATCTGACAACTATATCCCTGGAGATACTGGGAGAAAGATAGAAGGTGAGAAGAAAAACACAATGGTGGACAATGAAATCATTCCAGACAAAGCTGTGCCTGTCGAAGAGAACCTGTCCAACAAGATCTCCATGGCAAGCACAGCCAACAGCAGCATCTTTGAAAGAACAGAAGTCCTTACAGGTAATACTCCACCTTGTCCTGGTAAATCATTAATACTGAAAATCAAAATGGCTTCTGTTGTTCCCTGTTTCTCTGGGGAGCAGCTCCCTGCTGACAGGGGAATGAGTTGCTTTACCTTTGTGGCTGCCTGTAGCAGGGTGGCTTCTGCCTCTCAGTCCTTAAACAACAGCAGAGTCTGCTGCTGTCTTTGCTGGGTTAAACAGCTTGTTTTTGAGCCTGCCAGCTGACTGTTGGCTTAAGTCATGTGGCAGCTGCTCTGCACCCAGAAACTGCCTCAACAAGAGGCGTCTCTGGCCATAAAGCAGTGACATCATAGACTTATATCAAATACAGGCATTTTCCTTCCAACCTCTGCCCAAGTCCTGCCTTTTCAGAGCTTTGCCAGGAGCCCAGCAACCCCTCTAAGGGATTCCAACACGTGGTCAGCTGTAGGAATCTGAGTACCAATGTGTAGAGCAAAACCAAGCGACTGCCTTCCCCTCAGCATGTGGGACAGGTCTGTCTCCAGCATATTGCTGCTTCTAGCACTTGGCCTGATGGTCCAAGTATAAAGCCAAGCCCTTTGTGCTGATCTGCAACCATCCTCCCAGTCAGAGGAGAGATTGGAAGAGTGGATTGCAAAACCATCTAGCAAAGAAGCTGATTTAGTGCAAGGAATAGGTGTCACAACAAGGGAGAAACTTCAGTGAAGTCTTGTGGCCACCCTTGGTGTGAGGAGAGAGGAGATCGTAGTGGGTTTCTGCAGGTTTGTGGGTTTTGGTTGTTGGGTTTGTTTTGGTTTTTTTTGAGGGAAGTGGTGTTGGTAATTGGATGTTGATGAATTGAAGTACAGAGTTCCCAGGGTGTGCTCATACAGGTAGTTAACAAAGCATTCAGATTGGAGCTCTACCACTTTCCTATGGATTGTGGTGGGGCTTTTTTGGGTGGGTTTTTTTTTCTGTTCTGTCTCTATCGAGGGAGAACATCTTCTTGTCAACATTTCTTTCTTGGGCTAAACTGGAAGATTAGCTCAAACTGGTTAATGTGGAACATGTGATTATTCTGTGGCTGGACTGGAAGCAATCCTGGCCCTTCCCAGTAACATCTGCTGTCACTGAAAGTGCCAGCACATACGGTGACAGGCACACGGACACTGACTCTGGAGGCAGCTCTGGGGGCTGCTACTCTTGAAGCAGATTTTGAGATGTTGCTGGTGGTTTGGAGTTGTCCAAGACTTATTCCATTCTCTCTTTCCTCCCCAGCTCTCATCGCAGGAGGAGCAGTGGGCCTCCTGTTTGCCATCTTCCTGATCCTGCTCTTGGTCTATCGCATGAAGAAAAAGGATGAGGGCAGTTATGACCTGGGGAAGAAACCCATCTACAAGAAAGCCCCCACAAACGAGTTCTATGCCTAAAGCTCAGCAGCACCTTGTGCCCATCAAGGGACAAACAGACTGTACGGAAACACTGTGCCCTCAGATGAGATGTGCTGAACAAATGCTTTTTTTTTTTTTAATTGAATTTCAAAGTGACTTTGAGAAAAAACAAACTTCCTTCGTGACCCTTCCCATCCCACTCAGCTAACAAGGGCCCAATGAAATACAAAGAGTCTGAAAAAAAACCTCAGTGTATTTTTTTTCTAAGTTAGTGTAAAAAGAATAAAGATGCCAAATTTTCTGCTTGGTTTTATAGAGGGTGTATAAACACAAACCAGACTGTATGGAAGCAAACACCATGTGTTTGCATCCAGCATGCTGTGCTGGGATTGGCTGCTTCTATAGAAGATGGCTTTTGTTATAAATCTTGCTACTAGATGTCTTGCAGCAGGCTGTTGATGTGAAGCATTTTTGTGGAGAACTATTTATGAATCTCTTACACTACAGATAATGTTGCCTTATCAGGGAGTAAAAGGCCCACAAGGGCTCAATATCCCTGAATGCCATAAGGGGGCTATGGGAATGTGTTCCCCAGGAGACTTCTGTCTCTTCCTGTTGGCCCCAGGCAAGGGTCATTAGTCCTTGAAATCAGGACAGCCAGTTGTGTTTGGCTATGGTGACACCCTTTCCTTGCCTTCAGTCTCTTACCTTTTTTTAAGGATTGCTTGTAGGATTTTTTTATAACAAAATTTTAAAGAAAATAGCCTAATGTTTATATAAAAAGTTTGTAGAAATTCTTTTGAAATAATAATAAAAAAAATCTACTTTTTTAATTTCCTCAGATTTATTTTTTCAATCCCTTTGTGTTTCCTTTGGCCGGGCATTTCTCTAGAGATGCTGTTTTATATGATTCATATTCTGAACTGAAGCAGAGTTAGCTACAGAGTGTTACAGGTTTCTTCTAGTTCTATAGCAGCTATTATAGAGGGTAAAGATATTTATGGTTTTCTCATAACTTTTCTAGGATTTTTTTTAAAATAGAATTATTTATAGTTTCTGAAATGGCTGCTTTCTCATTTGGTAACTTTTATCCTTTTTATGTAAAACACTAATATAATGAGTCTCCGTGAAAACTATTTAAGCTTTATTCTGTGAATTTCAATTATAAATTCAAGGCAATAACTTCTGTATGCAAAGTTGGATGCGTGAATATGATTGAAGTAGGGAAAAGATGAGTAATTCTAGGCTGTAATATATTACAATCAGTCCTATAGAGCTATATATTATATATTTTACTGAGATATATACAGATGAGAATGAAAAGGCTGGAGTTAATTCTTCAGCAGCCTTATGGTGTGTAAGAAGCTTTTGATCTTGTTTGTGCTGCTGTTTGTCCAGTGTCTTGTGTGGAGCCGCAGGGGCTTGTGCTCGGGAAGAGCCCAGGGGCTCCCCGGCTGTGTCCCGGCTCCTGGAAGCAGCTGCGGCCAGGATGTGCCAGGCTCGATCCGCAGAGTCAGAGCAGCGATCCCCACCTCGAGCCGCCCTTGGAAGCAAGTGCTGGAAGCTTGCCGTGGGGAGGTGATAAGCTCCTGTCCCCTGCGGTGCTGTGCCGAGCCCTGCCTGTCGGGGAAGGCTGGATGTGAGCTCTGCCTGGTGGCATTTCCCGCCGGGAAGCACTGAGCTTTCACAGGGGCAAGCTCTGAACCCCCCAGTGTGGATCTTTCTTAACATCCCCTGTCCATGGCTCCTACCCCCACTGAGAGTGGGACCAACCCCCCGATCTCCCAGAGCAAAGGGTGATGTGTGCCCCTGCCTCTGTGTCAGGAAGGCGTCACAGAACCATGAGCAAGTCGGGTCCTCCTGCGGCTCTGAGTCTGGCATGGTGTGAGACAAAAATCTGAGTGTGGGTCCCCAAACTGAGCACCTGAGCAGGCAGCATGAAACTGGGCAGTTGCAAAGGCTGGTTGGAAATCTCATGGCTCCTAAAACTTCCATACTGAGGCTTTGCTGGAGGCTTGAGGCCAGATCCAGAGAGGTGATAGAAAAAAACGTGTCTCCTTCTCGGGGTGATGTTGCAACATCGGTGGGAGAGGAGAGGTCCTTCCCTGGGTGACTCACTTGGTCCCAGTACAAGTATGTTCAGGGAAACTGGGCGCTCTGGGAGGCTCTCAAAGCTGCACAGACTTCCCTGGAGGCTGGGAAGGAGAAGGGAGGCCTGTGCTGCCTGTGGACAGCACTACTAGGCAGGCAGGAGCTGTGACTGCTTCTCGGGATATTTAGATTCTCTTGTGTAATTGCTCTTGGGGATTTTCCACTGTTCCGGGTTTGTTGTTTTGTTTTGTTTTTTTTTCCTCAAATAAATGGTACTTTCTAAAACTGGCTTTTTGGAATGTTTCTGATCTGAAATTACTTTTGGGAGCTGGATAACTGGGAGCTAATGTTTGTGTAACTACTTGGTTTACTGAAGGGGGAGGCACGCTGGGACCTGGCGCGGTGGCCTGCAGCTCAAAGGGGCTTTGTCAGCAGCTCCCGAGCTGCCTCTAGTGCCCGACCCATGAGTGATTCCCATAGGACCAGCAGCCCTGGCCTCTGGAGCTGCTCAGCTCCTCCAGACAAGTAAAGCAGAGACAGCACAGGGCCATGGTGTGAGTCTGTCCTACCTCGTGCTCAGTTTTGTGTTGGCACTTTAAGAGCACTGTCCCCTTGTAATCAGGAGGGACAGCAGGAGGTAGAGAGGCCTGTGCCTGTCCCCTGATGGCAGCAACACTTGCCTGTCCCCTCAAACAAAAGCAGCATGCTGGGTGTTTTGCTTGACCAAGTTTCAAGCCAACCCTCTTTCACCAATATAGGCCTTCCAATGGGTGCAGAGCTGCTCACCTGCTCTGGGGGCAACTCCACAGGTGCCTTCATTCTGTTTGGGACTAAAACAGCTGCTCTTTTAGGCAAGCTTTGGAGGAAGCTGCTGTTTGTCCAAGCCCCTCTGCTCTGCCAGCTTGGTGCTCTCAAGGGACAGGACCCCCCTCTCTCCCCAGGCAAGTGGGAGAGCAGGGGCTGTATGGGAAGCAGGGCTGCTTGCTGGGAACAGTGCTGAGGCTCCTCAGAAGTGCTGTAGTTAAATGGATTATCATCCTCGAGAAAATCTAATTCCCTTCTCCCTGGTGGGAATTCCTGCTCCAGGTGCTTTGGATTAGCACGGACAGAGGAAACAAATTGGGACTAGTACACAGGCTCCCTCGGGGTGAGGGAGTAGCCCATGCTCTTCTGCTCCTTGTTGCCTGCTCTGTGCCAGGTGTGCTCTCAAAGGTCCTCTGAGAATCTCATCCAATGCTAAGAAAAGCAGAGGCATGTGCTCCCGGGGCCCTCGTGTGCTCCGTGGGAGCTGCTGTTTGTCAGCACATTGGTGACGTACTCCTGCGATCTCCGTGTTCTTGTGGCTGTGACAGGTTCTTGGAAGTGCTGCTTGGAACAACCTATGTTTGTCACTATTTTTTTTTCTTTTCTTTTCCCTTTCTATCTCTCCTGGGCTTCGTCTCTTGGTTGCAAGAATCCTGTGTACTTTCCAAAACTGCCCTCAGCGTAAAAGTGCCTTGTTTTTGCAAAGCAGTCTGGACGGGTAGTCTGCAAATCCCCAGAGCACAAGCCTGGCTGCCTGCCTGTCCTTGCAGAGCCCAAGTTCCTGAGATGGATTTGTCACCATTCCCTCCATCTGCCTTTCTGCCCTTCTAGCTAGCCTGCCTGTACCTGGCGTGTGCTGAGAGGCATTAACACTTTGAGAATTCCTGGTCTTCATCTCTGACCCTACAGATGGCACTTGTTTTTTTTCTTAGTCCTGCTCCAGTTTTAAAACCAAAACGCTGAGGATCTGCTTTATCTGGCTTGAAAATAGCTGGAACCCTCCCAGGTACTGATGTGATTGAGCAGCCGGGGGAGGTCAGTCATTCCCAAAATGCTCTCTGAATGAGGGACATGGAGGAGCTGGGAAATTAGGTGTAACCTTTGCTTTATGGCTTCCAGGGGGTTTTGAGGTGATGTTTGTGGGTGTTTGGGTCCTTTGTTTTGCAGTGTGAGCTGAGGCACTGGGGTGTGTGCTGTGCTACGTGCCAAAGGTGCCAAAATGGGTCACAGCAGTGATGCGCTGGTGATTGTGGTGCCTGTCCCCAACACCTCGAACCTGCAGAGTCTGGGACGGCACGATTCCTGCACCCTGGAGATGTGGTGTTTCCCACGAGCATCCCCCAGTCTGTGGGTGCTGGGTCAGGTGCACAGTTGGGCTCCCTGTGGCTGCAGGCAGGGCTGGGGTGAGCCCAGGGCATGCGAGTCCCAGGTACAGCCCTCTGGGGCTGGAGTGGGGCATCGCTGGGCTCCCAGTTAGCTGGATAAGATGGGGCTGTGTGGGAGGTAACAGAGCACGTTGTCCTTGGGGCTGGTCTGCCAAGTGAAAACCTTCCCTCCTCTGGTATCACTGGGTGCAGGTGACCCTTCACTGCAGGGATGTTTTGATACTTGGGACTAAAACCTTTCAGTTCCTCCTTCCCCATCCTCTGTCCCATCCTGCTTGATGCCAGTCACGGTGCAGGTGGTGATGCCCAAAGCTCTCTGGCGTCTTGGGTCCAAGCCTGTCACCTGTACCAAAGCGGCTCTCGAAGGGCTGTGTTTCACAGAACCAGAGTATGACTTGCTCTGAAAGGGACCCCAAAGGGCGATCCTCCGCCGCCCCTGCCAGGGGCAGGGACAACTTCCACTAGACCAGGTTGCTCAGGCCCCCATCCAGCATGGTCTGGAACACTTCCAGGGATGGGACAACCATAATTTCTTCGCCGAGCACCGCGACATCCGCCGGGTCCCCCTTCCCCGGCTCCCTCCCCGGTGTGTCCCCGCTCCCCGCGTGTCTGCTGCCCCCTCCTGGGCACGCCGGGCACGGCGGG
>VZTF01003064.1:1377095-1395085 GCA_013397755.1 Cnemophilus loriae
TCCGCGTCCCCCGGCTCCCACCGGCAAGGGGATTTTTTAGGGGGCGTCCCTGCTGGTTGCAGGCTGCCCGACCGGCCCCCGCTGCGGGTGGCAATTCCTCGGCGGCAGCGGCTTCAGCCATAGGACTGCGGTCTGCGACCTCGGTAATGGTGGTGAATCCTACTGGATGCTGAGCTGGTCTTTTTTCCTTTTCTTTTTCCCCCTTTCCCCCTTTCTTCCCCTTCTTCCTCCATTTTTTTTTTCTCCCCCGTCCTTGTCCCTCTGCCCTCCTCCCCGCCCCTTTCCCCCCGTGGGGTTTGGCATGGGCAGGGATGGATACGAGTCCCCATGGAGGTCCCCATGGCTCTGTGAAGGTCCGAGATGCTGGGGGTGTTCCCAGTGCCATAGGCACCGGCTGACCAGCGGACCCAGCCCATGCTGCCACAGCGTCGCCCTGCCAGCCCTGGGTAGGGGGGTGGCTTGGGGCATCGTGCCCAGTCTTGGAGGGAAAAGATCTGTTTTTTAATCACAGGGTTGTTATTTTGGGGAAGCAGGGGGGTGCAGGAGGTGGTCTGGCTGCTCCAGGCACATGGAAGGAAACAATGGAGCCACTGTGCAGCCAAACGCCCCGGCTCCTGTCAGAAAGGTCCAGCGAGGGGTTTTCAGCAAGTTTCTATTCCGCTGCTCAGGTATAATTACACGGGGGAACAAAGAGCCCTTCAAACCCACCCGCTCCCCCAGCACAGCCCCGGGGTTGTGGGCACACACACGTGTCGCTCTCGGCGGGGTGTGAGGGGATGGTGACCATGCACACCCACAAAAGCAGCCCAGCGGGGCTGATGACACTGGGCAGGGGCTTGGGAACAAACCCTGGGTGCACCCCCAGCTTCCCTGGGAGCCACAGCTGGAGTGGGGAGGCTCCTCGCCCACAGCCACACTCCTGGTGAGCACTCCAAGGCAGAAAGCAAAGAGCAAATCTCACCCTGCCTCTTGGCACCCATCCTGCTCTCGCTGTTCATTTAGACATTTGCTGGAGTGAGTTTGATGAAGTGCCTTTTTTTCTGCCTCTGGCCAAGTCCACTGTAGAGGTGAGGGGCACCAATGTAAGAGCTGGGGCTTCACCCCTAAGCTGTCCCAGCCCAAACCAGCCAGGGCAGGAGGCTGGATTTAGCAGGATATGGGGCATGGGGGTTCTTGCAGCCAGCACCGCCATGCAGCTGGGTGCCAGTGTGCTCCATGCATGGTACTGCACCGTCCTGCCTGCTCCTCACAGTGCTCTGGGCAAAGCCACGCCACGGTCCTGCCAAGCCCCACAGCCCTGGGGCTGTGGATGAGCACCCAGGGGTGCTGCTCAGCTCCTCTGTTGGCATCTCCACCGATGCTGAATCCTCCTTGGCCTCACAGGAAGGGAGCTGTGTCCAGTCCTTTCCCTCTCAGTGCTGGTCTGCTACTGCCTGCCTCGTCTGCACCCTAATTACTGCAGCAGTGCATGGAAATCAGGGCCATGTTTTTCAAGCCCAGTTGTTTATTTAAGCTGTTTAAAAAGCTATTTTCCTTCCCTAGTGAATCCGGAGAAAACTATCCATGTGTTTCTTTTGAGAACAGGATGAAAGGAGATTGCCAGTGCCCTCCATCCGGCCCCCGCTCACTGGATCCCCAAACCCCCCAGCAGTGCTGTGGCGTGGGGCTGACTGCAGGAAGCCCTGACCCCACACCCCTAATCAGGCCATCCAGCCCCAGCTTCAGCCCTGGGGCAGTGACCCAGCGCTGCAGCCCTGTGGGATCCTGCTGGCCCCTGGGCTTGGTCCTTCCCTGAGTTGCAGCGATTCCGGAGCTTGACAGGAATGAGATTGTTTTCAACTTGTTTTTAAGAAAAAAAACACTGACAAAAAGGAAGCCTAATTTTCCACAGGCTTTTTGGCTGCATGGGCAGGGCTGAGTGCCCAGGGCTGTGGGCACAGTCTCTGCCCCTGAACAGCCCATCTCAGGCCCGGGGCTAATAACACCCTCTCCTGGCATTGCTGGTGCCATGGGCACCCACGGGTGCCTCGAGCTCACTCTGTCCTTGATACTATTTGGGTTTATTTCAGAGTCTGGCCAGCAAGGCCACACGCCTGAGCAGTTCCCGATGCACTCGAAGCCTCTTGAGCAGGTAATTGTAATTCCTCAGCAACCCGGCTCAGCTTATTTTGGCCCCAGCATAGTTTTGCATCCTGAGGCCCAGCTGGGTAATTTATAGCTCTGTCAGAAAAAGGATAAAATCAGCACAGGGTTTCTGGGCACTGTGCAAATCTATGGCCCTGTGTGCTGGGGCCAGGAGCGCCCTTGATGGGGTGCTCAGGCTAATGGGACCACACTGGGGTCTGTGGGCGGCACCAGGCTTGGTAGGGAGGGCGATTTTATGGCTCATGATGCAATAACTGGCCCCTTGGTTCAGCCTTGTTGGCTGAGTCCCTTTTGTGCACTGCACCAGCCCTGAGCATCAACACCTGGGGGCAGTTTTCAAGGAAAGGTTTTTCTCTGCTCCTTTCCCCTGGCTGATGGGCAGAGCAGCATCCCCACATCCCCTGTTCCTGAGGGCCAGGGATACAGACATTTACACTGCGCAGCATGGGCCATGGGCCCCTGGCCTGCCTGGAGGCTCTGCCCGGGGGTGTGGGGCAGGGACAGCCCCAGGCAAAAGGCTCAGAGCAGGGGAGACAGGCTGCTCTCAGTGGGTGTCTCCAGCACCGGCTGCAGCAGCTCATCCTGATGCAGATTCCCTGGTGGTGCTGGCCTACAGCTCTGTGCTTCTCCACAGGGGATGGACAAGGACCTGGCAGAACTGCCACTGCCCTGACCACACTCCTGTCAGGGAGGTGACCAAGTCACAGCACAGCAGAGGGACCTGCCCTGGGGCTGTCCTTGCCGAGGCAAACACCTCACTGGTTCAGAACAGCCCCACTCCTTCCAGCCCCCCGGCCAGCTCCCCCTTTGCCCGCCCCTTGCACTCAAGGGTTGCAAAAACCCCGCTTAAGCAGAGTTTTTCTGGTTTTCCTGCAGGTGTTGTTACAAATTGCCCTACAAGCAAGCCAGCCCACCTGCCACCTCAGTGCCAAGAGTGGTGTCACCAGCTGGATGTGGGCTGAGTGAGCAGGGAAGGGACATTGCCCACCCTCCATGTGTCCCATAGCTGCCCTACCCTCTCTGAAGAACACTCAACCAACCCATCGGGAAACCTGCTGTGTGATTTGGGGCAAAATGCAGTGCAGTGGCTGTTTAAAAAGCAGCCAAACTCTTTGATTTGGACAGAGAATGTCCCCTTGAGATGGCCAGAGGTGCCCAGTGTGCCTCCCGGGCTGGCCTGAGCCCCGGGCACAGTGGGCAGCCGGTGTGATCGCTGGGCGGGGGTTGGACTGGGCTGGGTTCACTAGATGGCAGCAGCTTCTTTCAAACGGGCAGCACAGTGACACGCAGCCCACGCAGGGAGTGAGACAGACCCGAAACGGGCTTAGTGCTCCTCTGGAATACCGTGTCATGGTGAGAAAGCCAGGATTTCATTTTCTTCTTGATGTTTTTAAAGGTAATGCTCTCCTCTGGGACCTGAAGTGGCTGCTTGATGTGGTGGGGCTGCTGGCAGCCCCAGCTGCACCCTGGATGCTGGGAGCAGGGGATCCCCATTGCCTTCAAGCATCACCATCACCTGGAGATGCTCGTGCAACACCACAACTTGCATATGAATTATCCCGTGCACCCTTAAAGCATTCGATGCTTTTCCTAAATCCCCAGCTCTTGGAGCGATGTAAAGGTTTTTTTTTCCATGCATGGTTTATACCCACCCATGTTTCTGGCTGCCTGGGGGACAGGGAGAAGCTCCAGGTACAGCTCGGGAGCGCAGAACAGAGCTGTCAGACGGGCTCTGCGGGCAGCCCAGCTCGCCAGAGCCGGCGGGACGGACCGTGTTTCCCGGACACATGCTGGATTATTGTGGGATCCGGCAGAGACAGGCGCTGCTGACTCCTGAGTGAGAACATGCAACTGGCCGCCTGGCGCCTGTCCGAGACATTTGTGTTAATCAGTGATTATGCAAATAAACAGCTCTGCCACGCTCCCAGCTCCGCCGCGCGACGTGGAGCATATGTTCCTCGTGGCAGGCAAGTGTCTCCTCCAGGAGCTCAAAGCTCCTCGTTCCCAGGGTGGGACCTGCTGTGAAAAGCAGATTAAAGGCGGCCTGTGGCCGGTGGGGGAAGGCAGGAGCCCCTCGAGGCCCCCCCGGCCTGCCGCCGCCACCTCTCCCCTTTCCCCATGTGGCTTGAATTACTGCGGCTGTTTGCTTAATCCATCAGGCTTCAAGAATGAGCCACTCGGTGCTTTCTTGGCCTCTCCATCCAGCAAAGCACTGTAAACATAACAAGGCAGGCTTGTTCCAAGCCCCTGAAGTCAATAAGCAGTGCTCCTCCTGCCCTTTGGGTCTGGGTTGGTGCTAAGTATAACCCAGAGTGCTTTCCATTCATAAAATGTGAATTATGCCCCGGCCTCTGAGGGAGGGGAGTGGGTTGAGCCTGTGGGCTCCAGACACTGCTAATGCAGGCAGCAACCAAAAGGCTTCACCCCATCCTTCCACAGCCCTTCAGCTCTTCACCGAGTAGATGGGGGAGGAAGTGCTTTTGGGGGAAATATGGGGGATCCTCTGTTTGGGTTGATTAAAGTATTTTCTTGCATGTCACCCTCAGGTGCATTAGGCCCGGGGTGGATTTTCTAGGGAGGTGAGTGCAGGGGATGGTAAGTGTGGGCTGATGGGGTGGCCCAAGCAGCAGCAGCAGCAGCACAGGGGAAGCCCCCACTGCCCCCACACCTGTGTAACATACTCAAGCATTGTCTAGGAATGGGAGCAGTGTAGTCTTGTACCACTGCTCCCAACACCTAATGAGCACACAAATGGGACTTTGCCACCTGCTTGAGGGATTTGCTTCCTTTTGAATCCCTTGTGGATCTCCATGTGATCACCCTTCTTCTGTCATCCAGCCTTTCCCTGCACCAGCCCTTGGCTGTTGGCATGTGCTGCAATAGTCTCCCAGTTTTTCCACAGCAGCTCCAGGTACAGAGATGTGTCTGCCAACAGCTTTTTACCCTCAGTGAGGTTCCTGTTCTGGGGAAGAAGGAAGCCCATCTCCTGATGATGTCTAGGGAGGTGCTATCCCCTGGGAAGCCCTGGGTTAGGATCCTGGGGACTCAAGCTCTTGTGGTCCCATGGAAGCCAGGGCCAGGTATAAGCTGCAGAGGGAGGAGGCCAAGACTCCAGGCATGCCTGAGCATCTCCCTGCTGGGTGATGTGAGGCTGTCAGTCCCCTGCAGCACCAAACTCAGCACCTGGAGCCACAGTGTTGCACAGGGTGCACACAACAAGGCTGACGATGGACTGCGTGCAGGGCAGTGCTGCATCTGAAACGTGCCAGATCACAGAAAACACGGAGGTAATCCATGTGTGCATCCTGGGGTGCTGCAGGTCACGGGGGGCTGTGCTTCCCCTGCTCTCCTGCCCACTGTCCCAAGGTCAGGGTGGGTTGACTACCACTGTAGTCTGGCTGCTGGGTTGTTTCAAACCCCAGCTCAGGACTGCCAAACCAGAAGGTTTCCAGGTACACCATGGGCCTTTGGATGCCACGGAGATCTAAATAAAGCCTTTAAGACCCACTCTGCAAAATGCTTGTGTCCAGCTCCAGGAAACCTGGCTTTTTATGGCATCTAAATCAGCAGCTTCCTGCTGATGCCAGCACTGCATTTCTGCCTGTGTCTAATTGTGTAAAACAACAGAGCTTGGCAGAACCACGCCAGCTAGGGAGGAGCTGGGTTTCACACTGAAGTTTTTTCTCTCTTTTTCCCTTTTCCTTCTTAAATAACCCCATTTGGGCCTCCAATAAAAAACCAAAACATCTGGTGCTGGGTATTTGGCTGCTGGGAAGCAGCTCCTCATTATGAAAAGCACAGCAGCGATGCAGGGATTCCTGGTATGGATCAGTAACACTTAAGGTCGCATTCATGTGTTATCCCTGTCCCTCCTGGCCTTTGAATATATAGACTGAGGACACTGAGGGAGCTGTAGTGCTCTGTGCCAGCATGCAGGTAAATCATGCAAGTTAGTAAAAAGGCAATTGAATCAGTAAGGAGTCCTTCAAGCCTGATTTATTGATGCTCTCATGTGAGATCTCAGCAGTGTAAGATGCTGCCGTGAGAAAGAGATAAATCAGTAAATCACAGGAGCATGGTGGGTGTTTGCTGAGTGGGGGGACCCTTTGTCAGGGCCACCCCAGGCCCTGGATGAGCCCCTCCAGCAGGGCTTGGGGCTGTTCCCCTTCCCTGGGCCAGTGGCGAGGCCAAGCCTCCGCCCACCCAGCCTGCTAGGTCTGCATGAAGAGGTGGAAGTTGGTCCTGGTAAACTCCTGATGGATGCTGTCAAGTAATTTGTCTGAGTCCTGGGGAACATCTGAGAGGACCTGCTGCCCTGGGATGCAGCTCTGCTCCGGGGTGTAGGTAAACGTGAACGAGCTGGAGTAGATGAGGCCATCGTCCCTGATCAGCAGGAGCGGGACCGTGATGGGATATCGCAACCACCTCCAGTCACTGCCGAAGGCAGAGACATCAGGGACGACACACACAAGGGACTTGGGGCTCCTGGCAACAGTGCAGGAGAGGAAAATGTGCATTAACCAAAGAGGGTCCTACGTAGGAGCAGCCAGCAGCGAGTGATGGCACTTCTCCTCCACCCTGGAGCTCAGTGTGAAGCCTCTAGCCAGCTTCTTCTCTCCTCCCCAGTCTTTCACTTCTCTCTGCCAGGGTTGCTTGGTTTTTTGCAGCTCCCTGGAATCTCTGTTGTCCCCCACCCATGGCTATACCCAGACTGCAGCCAGGACAGAGAGCAGGCACCAGACTCATCCCTGCCTCTGCTTGCAGTGCTTGTGCTTGCTCCTGCAGGATGGGCAGTGCAAGTGTCCTTGTCCCCAAGGTCTGCAGCCACGTCCTTCCCAGATCTGCCCAGCACAGCCCACCTGGCTGCTGTTCCCTGCCTTCTGCCCGGCCCCCTTATCCGTGTTACCTGTACATCGTCTCTGCTTCCACATCTCCGAACCAGACCTTGAGGTGTGCATGGAAATACTCCCCCTGCACCTCCAGCATGGCCACGTCCCCGCCGCCCGTGAGCTGTGACGGGCAGAGCGTGTGGCAGCGTTATGTGGCAGGGTGAGCCAGACTCCTTCTCTCACAGGATGCTCTGCCCGTGCATCCCATTCCCACAGCATCCCAGAACTGGGAGATGCCACAGGGCTGCAAGGGCTCAGGAGCAGGAGGCAGGAGGCAGGTGACAGAGAGGGGGCAGCCTGTGGCTGTGCCTACCTGCAGGGCAGCGATGAGCGGCACGGGGCTGACGGGCTCGCGGACGCAGGCCAGGCTCTCGCTGAAGGTGTATTCCACCGTCTCTGTGCTGATGATGGTCCAGCACGAGCCGTCGTTCAGCAGCTCCCGGTTGGCTTCCTTTGGGCAGGGAGATGCCTGCGGAGAGTGTCACAGCTCCAAACACACTGCAGTGGAGATGGTGGGGAACGGGGCTGGGACGCCTGGCTTCTGCCCTCAGCGTCTTGGTTCCAGCAAGTGACTGCTTTGCTCACTGGGAAATGGGGGCTCATGATTCCTTTTCAAAGACCTCAGTTTCAGTGTCCCCACCAAAGCTTTGCCATGATTGTGGCCTTAGTTTGGATGCAAGATCCCTCCCAGTGACACGCTCCCCAGCCTGACGCAACACAGGAGCTTGGAGAGATGATAGCGAGCACCCTGGGGGCCTCGCCTGCTCCTGCACTGCCATACCTGGAACTGGATCACTTTCTCCGTGGAGAGACACAGGTACATGCGGTCACTGCCTTGGAACTGGAAGGCGCACTTGTGGAGCTGGGAGATGGGCTCGTCCACGTCCAGCATGGCGTACTGCTTCATCACCTTCCGGATGATCTGCGGGCAGCACATCCCTGGGATGGCACTGCCACTCAGAGCCGAGGAGCGGCCAGGCCCGTGTGCCTGACACCCGCAGGGATGGAGCTTACCAGGGGCGGCAGGGTGACGCCGGTGGCTGTGCAGACCAGCTGGACCACGGAGCCGTAGCGGATGTACCCTTCCCGCAGGGGGAACTCGCTCCGGGTGCAGCGCTCGTCGGCTGGCCGGGAAGGACAGAGGCAGAGTCACCGCCCGGGGAGCAGGGTAACCCTGCTAGGCACAGGTCTGGCCGTGCTCCCGCTGCTTTCTTACTGCTTTCTCTGCTCTGCACGTGCTCACTGCTTGGAGAGACCACCATTCCCTGGGAGCCCAGCACAGGGGAGCGGGACAGGGATGCAGTACCTTGCAGGGACACCGCTGGAAGCAGTGTGGGCAGGAATGCTGTTGGGCTCTGGCCTCTTCCAGGCAAGTCACTTGGATTTGTGGACCTCCAAGTTCTTGCTGCCCCGGACACAGCCCCTGTGCCCTCAAAGCCAATGGGAAACGTCCAGAGGCACATCAGCAATGCCAGGCAGGGGTGAGACTGAGCCAGATTCCTGCATCCCCAGGCTAATTCCCACCCCTTTTGCACCCAAGAACTGGCTTTGCAGGATGGGACAGCCAAGGCTGGAGGCCCGCAGTCCTGGGCATGGTGGCATCAGTGTCCCCCGAGGGTGCTTACCCAGGTGCAGGGTGAAGGCTGCCCACTGCCTGGCGCTGGCGATGAAGGCTCCCCCCTCCACAGACAGGTACCGGGTGCTGACGGTCTGGGAGCGCAGGCGGTTGAAGAGGGACACTTTGGAACCTGAGGAGATGCAGACTGTGGGGAGAGGTGGCTGGGTTAGTGCTTGCCAGGACTGAATGATGGCACTGTCAAGCCCAGGGAGGACAAGCCCTGGTTCCTGGGGTACCCAGCCTGGCAGCAGCCAGCACTCTCTCCGCTGCCTTCCTCTCTGTGTGAGTGCAGATGGGGCCCATGGTGTAGGGAGCACATTGGCATCAGGGCATTACAACTCGTGATGGGTGAACCATTTGGAAATGAGAAATCACTATCACCAGATACATCCTCTTTTGGGAGTTCCCATGGGTTTTGGGTCCAGCCCGGACCACTCCAGAACCAAGCTGTGAGCAGAGAGCATCCCATCCTGGGCTGGCGCCCACTTCCCTCCCCACAGAGCCACTCCTGTACTCACGGTCCGTGTTCTTCAGCGACTGCTTCTTCTGCGAGGGCTTGGAGATGACCTTGATGAGTTTGCTGTGGAAGGTGCCGATCTCCTGCCCGTTGCTGAAGAAGAGCTTCAGGACCAGGCGGAAATGCTTGCGCTTGTCCGTGTCCGAGATGTAGAGGGCCTTGGCACAGCTGAACCCCTGCCAAGGGCACAGAGGGGCTGCCAGCAGCTCCAGCCCAGCCCCACCAGCCATCCTCACCCTCCTCACCGCCCCACGAGGACATAATAGCGCCCTTTCAACGAGCCCCGGGTTCATTTAAAGGGAGAAACGACCAGAGATGTTATTACAGGTGGAATGAAGAGCTGGGGATCGGCAGAGGCTTTATTTACACTGGGGGCAGAGTATTCCTGATGGAAATGAATGTTCATGTGTGATTTATCCCACATAACATGAGAAATCGCCCTGGGTTTATGGTTTCCCCCATCCTGGCCGATATGCTGTGCCTTAGCAGCAAGGCAAGCACTGCGGACAAAGGCTCTTTCTGTGAGGTTCCTGGCCTGCCTCAGACCCCGTGCTCTTCGGGGACCCCAGATAATGCTTTTTCTCCTTTTTTTCCCCTCCAAGCAAAAGATGCCAGAGCTCTGCTGAGGCTTTTGAACTTTGGGATCAACTGGGGCTTTTTTTTTGCTGTTTATCCGCAAATGAAGGACCAGGTTTTCATTATGTGACAAGCAGCAGTGCTGCTCATGGGGAGAAGGAACCAAGGCTGAGGGAACTGCAGATTTTGGCAGCCACAGGGCTGTCGGCCTGAAAAGATGGTGCCAGAGAACGACAGGGATCTTTGGGCTGCCTGGACTGCTGCACATGCCACAACAGGCTGGCAGAGTGGGAGTGGGGAGTTATGGCTGGGAAGAAAGAACTGTGACATCCCAAGCATGGGGATGGTGTGACATCCCAAGTGTGGGGATGGTGTGACATCCCAGGGTGCAGGGTGATGCTGGTGACAGGCCAGCCCCTGCATGAGGGGGATCCCCACAGCCCCTGAGAGCCACGGGCTTTACCTTCGCGTCCGGCTGCTCCTCAAAGCTGAGCTTCTGCGTCTCCATCAGGCTGCTGCCCATGCTGTCCAGCCCCATGTACCCACACACCCGAAATCCAGCCTCTCCCAGGTCCCTGGCTGGAAGAGACAAGGAGAAGCATCTTCCAGATCCCGCACAGGCTCAGCTTCTCCAGGCGTGGAGCATGGCCAAGCTCCAGCCCTCCCTGGGTCTGGACTCCAGAGGGCTCAGGCTTGAGCAGGAAAGGAGTTTGGGAGGCCAAAACCGACATAAACAGAGTCACTGTCCCCTTTGCAGAGGCAGAGGACAGCTCTCCATGGTGCAGGAAGGGAGAGAGGAGAGGTCCAGGGCTGCTGCCCGGTGCTCACCTTTTATCTGCTCCTGCTTTAACTTCCATCCCGGCCCGCTCAGGTAAACACAAGGTGGGGGGCAGAAAAACCTGCAGAGACAAGAGGGCGTTTTGTCACTGCCCTTCAGGACCCTGAAAAGGTGCTCAGGAGTGGCAGGATGGCTGTGCTGAGAGCAGAGACCTTCACTGGGGATCACCAGCACCACGGGCAACCCTGCACCCCAGGAGGCACATGGAGCTCAGCGAGGGGCTGGGGACCCTCTGCCCTCTGCACCGCCTCCAGTGCCTGGTTCCAGCCTCAGCAGCTGCCACCTCTGGTGGTGCCACTGGTGGCCACGATCCCACCAGTGACAGGACGGCCCTGGGATCAGAGGACAGGCACCCTGGCACCCACACCTCCACCCCCTCCAAAGACAGGGAGGGATCAGACCCCTGGCTCTGCCTGACTGCCATGTGGGAGTTTCAGCAGGCTGGGAACAGAGTTTGCATTCACAATCAATTTTGGAGCCCAATGCAAATAAATCTATAGCCAGGAGTTTGGAAACCCATTTTCCTGTGTTTTATTTGGGTTTCCACTGTCTTTGCACTTGTGTGAATGGTGTAAATTCATCCTCTATTGATACTGGGTAAAGCACTAGCAGAGAAAACACCAGTGCAGGGGGTTGGATATTTTGGAGCCCTGAAGTCCTGGGTAAAGGTTTATTTAAACAACTCATCCACAGCATGGGCCCCTGACCCCCACTGTGAAGGAAAATGGCACCAGCACCTTCAAACTTTAACCTGGGAGCTCTGTGCAGGTGTTCTCTCCCTTTCCAGACCTGGCATCTGATTTTCATGCTCATCCCTTGCACGGGATCAGGAGCAGAGGAAAGAGGCTGTGATGAGAGGGCTCCCTCCTGGATAGAAGATTCAGTCCTGAAATAACATTTTTACCTGTGGACCAGCAGCCCTTGGCAGGAGACTGGATGTGGTGAGGACTTTGTAGGCACAGCCAGCCCATCCCAGAGCTGTCTCCTGGGGTTGCTGGGGTCTGGGTGGTTACGCCTTGGAGGCTGAGCTCGTCGCCTCATAGCTATTCCATACTCAGTAATAACGGAGGAGTATTTATATCCCAAGGATTAATGGAGGATTAATTACATTGCAGTGCCGCAGTCTGACGTCACCGGCAGGGAGTGGCAATTTTGGAGATTCAAGCCAGAACCGCAAGGTGTTTTTGCAGTGTGGGAAAGATTTTCAAAAATAGCAGCTTTTTGGAGACCACTGGCATTGATGCAAACGCCCCAGTCCCTGCTGTGGCCGTGCAGATTTTAAGACAAGAGTTACAGGGCAGTTAAAATACTAGCCTTTCCTTCTTGGGGAGTGAGATTTGAATAGAATCTTGACTTCTTTTACTTTGTCTTTCTTTACCGCTTCATGGAAAGAACCTCACCACTGGGAATGTCTAACTGGGATGGATGCAGGTTGGAGCTAATACCTTTCTTGTGTTATTCAGTTCATGGAGACTAAATGATGGCTTTGGATGCAAAGATGTTTTGAGTGAATGGAGAGGGGATATGTCAAATAATTTGCTTCACCATCTTAGATCAGCGAAATCCAGCAAGGCTGAAATTGAGCTTTAGGTAGCTGGTTTAGAATGGCTATCGGAGAAGCTGGAACTATCTCCCACCTTTTTTCGTTGCCGTAGGACTTCTGTGCGACTTTGGCATGTAGGATCAGCACTGTCTGGTCTGCTGGCAGCTGCAGGTACCTCCGCACGCTGTCCCGGAGCAGGCTGGCTTGGTACGGGTTGGATCTACAAGACAGAATTTCCCTGGCACCGTGGCACCAGAGCCAGCTCCTGCCCAGCCCTGCAGGCAGCAAGCAGCTCCCTTCATGTCCAGCCCGATGGGGAGGGGAAGCTGGAAAGGCTTTCCCATCAGAAAGCACTGCAGCTCAGCTGCTCTAAGAATGGGGCTGGCATTGAAAAATATAAAGTTTGGATAGTGGAATTACTGCTTCATCAGTTTGCCACTGAACACACATCAGGCATTTCTAAGACTTCCAGCCCTGTGCAATCGTGGCAGTGCTCTAACTGGTTAATAATTTCTTTTTCCACCTGATGTGCTCGTTGCTGTGTGGCTTTTGGGTGAGTTGGGAAGCGATGCTACTGAGCTGTGAGTGCAGCTGGGGAGCTGTCATGGGAGGTGGAGCCGCTCATTGGCTTCTGCAAGGGATGTTGGGTGAAAATAGCTGCATTTTTCTCTGAGACCTAAGAAGTAGGTGGTTCTGCTGATTGTTTCTGCTCTATTAACCAGGAGGAGTTCCCAAGCACCTGGCATTTAACGCTGCTAACTCTGTAGGTTGGGTGTTAACCAGCTGGAGGGAGATGAGGCAGGTCTGAGATGCCCTGCTCTGCCACCTGGGACACGTGGGCAAGGACTGGGGGGTGCAAGGGGGGACAGCTCTGGGATGTCATCTGTGGAGCCCTTCTGTGGTGCTGGCTTGCCTTCAGAGGAGGTGAGACCACTCACTGAACAAGACCAGTTCCTGCCCTGCTGAAAGCCCCTAAACCCCCTGAGTTCAAGGAAGGAGCATTCCCTGAGTTTGGGATATTTGACTGGATAAGATGAAACCAGAGGAGAAGGAAGAGGAGATGCCTGTGCAGGACTCTCTCCTTGGCACATCTGTCAATGTGGCCACTGGGAACATTGCTCCTAGCAAGGGGACCCAGCCTGGCTGGTGATGACTCTCCTATCAGAGACAGAGGTAAAGCAGTGGCCAGAGAAGGCTGTGAAACCCCAGCCACAGTGGAAAACACATTGCAGAGTAACTGGGAGAGAGTGTCTGGGGGCTGTGGGCAGCACTGGGGGACGACTCGGAGAAGAAGGGGTGACAGTAGGAGCATCAGCCACGGCCACCCAAGGAGGAAATTGCAAGAGGTGTGCAGGGGAGCATTCCCATTAAACACAGTCTCTCTTCCTCTTAAATGGGCTAGAAATGGAGAGAAGTTGACGGCATAAATGATCAGCTGTGTGAAGAGAGGTAAGTCTGGCCCTGCCATCACCCCAAGGCAGGCTCCTCGTGGTGAGCTCCTCTGGGCTCAGAGGACAGAGCAGGCTCCCAGGGAGAGAAGCCGCAAGCAGTCATCCCAAGCAGCCTTCTAGAAGAGCTTGCCTGCCAACTCTGTTCTTCCCAGTGCAATTCTTTTAAAAAGGCTGTGCCCCTTACAGCTTTTAGCACCCATGTTGCAATTCACTTTGAACACGTATCACTTCAGTTCCAGCTTTCCCACCTTTGGATGGAGCTGATGCTCTCCTGCTGTATGAGGAAGAAAAACACATATCCCATACAAGCAAATATTTACCCAGTGTCTTTTCTGAGCAGTGCCACGGGGACCTGACACTTTGCACTGCACAGATGTGCTCTGTTTGGTTACTAGATGGGCAATATAATCTCCTGCCCTCCTTGTTCCCAGTTCTTTATCCTGGATGTAGTAGCTGGATCACTGGTAAACATAAATCAACAGAGCTCTGCCAGAACCAGATTTACAGCCAGAGCCAGGGCCAGTGTCAGTGTCACCCACAGCATTAACTGCTACTCTGGAAAATGAATGTTTTATGGCCATTCCTGACTGCAGAGCACAGGCTGCCACCAGGCTCTGCTCTTGTGGCAGCCCCAGAGCTGCTGCCAGCACAGGGCGCTGGGCTCAGCCCTGGCTCACCCCACAGCACTCACGGCAAGGCAGGAGGAGCTCCTTTGCCGAGGCTGTACTCGTTCCCTCCATTGTGGTGCTGGGAGACCCTCGCCCCAGCACACTGAAGCAGAGCTTTATCAACCAGTATCCCACCAGTGTCCACTCCGGGGTGGGTTACCTAGTCTTGCTGAAAAGCTTCACTCCACTTTCTAGCCAATGATTAGTTTATATCTCTGCACAGCCAAAGAGATCCCATAAGAAAGTTATTTCATCTTTTTCCATAATGGCAATCTGCAGCTGTTTCACTCCTCTGCTGCCAAGCAATGGTGTGATTTCAGCTTTGATCCGCCTTTGCTATTTTTCCCTTCATATAAAAGCACTATTTGGGAATCTCTCAGCAAAACTTTGGGTTGGTTTTGGGTTTTTCTGTGTTTTTGTTTGTTTGGTTGGTTTTGGGTTTTTTTTTGGTTTTTGGTTTTTGGTTTTTTTTCCAGAACAACTGATTATGATCGGGATAAATGTGGAAACGTATCAAGGAAATTGGCCTGACCCTGGATACTCTTTTACACTAATGCAACACAGTGTTAAATGAGTACTGAACCTTGCTGGCTCCTTTCAGTAGCATTTCACCCTCAGTTTGTCAGAGACAACGGGCACACAGCAGGGAAGAACCAGGCTGGGTGTGTGAATTTTTTCCTGGTGAGTCTCATCGTTCAGTGTGCTGTGTAAAATTAGGAGTATAGCTTTGGGTCCTTGTGTCTCAGCTGCAGGGTCACATCCATGTTAGTGTCACCAACGCAGTCACCAGTGCCCGTCCATATAGCTTGGGGTCTCCCTGTGGGGCTCCTCTGCCATTAACCCCTCGGCAAAGTATGGAACAGCCTGGTACGGAGGCCAGGCAGTGGCAGGGAGCGTTCAGGAGCAAATTGCCAAAACCTGTGGATTAAGACGTGTGCTGGCAGCGTGGGCAGCAGCAACGCCTGCTCTGCAGAGCTTCCCGCAGCACTGGCTCAGGGCAGGGCCAGGCTTGTGCAGGTATCACTGCTCCCTGCCATCCGTACGTAATTCCAGAGGCACGTGGGTTACTGCCTGGAGCTTTTTAAAGAGCCTTCTGGAACAATTACCCACATGCTACTTACTGCTTGAAGTGGGAATGTGCTTGCCAAAGGCAGGTAAACAGACTGCAGCTCTTCAGATTTGATGTCCAGCTGGAGGAACAGCTACCTAGAAACTTGGCTTTCTTTTCTTTGTCCGTTCTCTGCAGCCCTTGCCTTCCAAATTTTGGGGCTAAACTGTGTCAGTGACGCACTTCTGAACAGTGCTTGCCATTCTGCCCACAGAGGCGACCACCCAGCATCCATCATCTGGTTTAAATTTATCTTCAGAGAGTCAAAGGGCTATTGCTAAAGCAGCTCCATATACCCACTTGGCTCCTTCTGGCACCTACAGCCTCCTCAGGGTTACAGAGAATTATTCACTCCTTCTGACATTTATTATATTAAATTATTAAAATGCTTTGGTTGTAGTGCAGTGTTAGTTCAGTGTCATGTTAGCAGCACCACACGGGCCGGGCTCTTATAGCTCTCACTAAAAGCTGCCTTTTCAGAGCCTGAGGTCTTGGCCGGGGCTCGGCTGCTCTCCACACAGTTGGGCATTATGTAGAAGAAGGAGGGGGAGTGAGGGGGGATCCACCACCTTTCTCCTACACTGATTTCTGTAAGCCTTTCCCCTTCCCTGCTCAGCCTGGCATCACCTACCAAGGCTTTTCCTTTGCTTTAGGTCAGGATGTGCCTCAGGAGAGGGTGTGAGTGCATTTGTGGTGCATCTCTAGGGTGGCTCTGCCCTGCTGCTTGAGGTGGGAGAGACACAGGGAACCCCGGGGGATTTGCAAGCCCTGGCAGTGTTGCTGTGCCCTCTCCCACAGGAAATGAAGCAGAAAAGGAGGAGTGCTCCGTGTGCTTTCCACAGGAGACACACAGCTGGACCACCTTGCAAAGGGCTGTTTCATGTGGGCACACAGGGAGCCCAGGCAGGCGCCGAGAGGCTTTGGTAGGGTTGGACCCCACAGTCCCATCGCCGATTTTAGGAGAACTGATGTTTAACACCACAGCTGAAAATTATCCCTCTCCTTCCCAGCAGCAAGTGTTTAGGGGCATCACTCAGTGCTTTGTCCTGCCTCCAGCTGGGGAAGGCTGCTCCCCGTGTGGGACATATTCAGGGCCTCACATCACCTTCTGTGTGCGCACCCTTGGGCAACCGCAGGAGCAGAAAAAGCGCTTTACAAGCACTGGGAGAAGCAAACTGCCCTCTGCCCTGCTGCTTTTCAGTTCAGTGAGCTTCACCAGCTCAGTCTGCTGAGGAAGGGATCTGATATATTTGGTCCCCTGGGAATGAAAGTACCTAACTCTGGAGACCAAAATACAATCCCAGCAGCTATTGTTTAGAAACTGGGTCTTCAAATCACCTCTTTATACAAGAACTGTAACTCATAGTAACAGTGTCCCTAAGTGCGGGTAGCACTGAATTGAAGTGCAGAGATTTAATTTGCTGCTTTTCCCCCCAAAAAAGGAGCTGCAGTTTGCCTCACTCAGGACACAGCTGCCCTGGAGCTTGCTGGGGACTTGCTGCCACAGAGGGTAATTGTTCTTCCCTCAGTTTGGGGAAACCAAACATCCTAATAAAAAATATCCATTTTAGAGGTCTGGGTTATATTTTGTGCAGATCGGGGAGAAAACGCCTGCAGTGCTCTTGGGTATGGAGTCAATGCAATGTTTATGCAAAAGGAAAAGCCATTAGAAATCACAGAAATGAGAAGCCTGCAGTTTCTGGCTTCCCTCATTTTTCAATACCTCCTTTAATTCAGACCAACCCAACCCACAGCCCTTGTATATGCATGGGTATTTATAAATCCTGTATTTTCCTCACTGCACACACAAGTGAAATTCAGCCTTTTCTGGGCCTGGGGGATTTATCGACCACACCAAGGGCAAACGGCGGCTGAGAGCAGGAAGCATGAAAAGCCTGCGGCAGTGAGCTCTGCAGGGAGCGGGGGCCAGCCACGGCAGGCACCCCAGCACCACCAACACCCCCAAAATGCCCAAGTTTGATAAAGCAGTATTGGCACATCTGCTAGAAAATTCAGACAGTGGCGGTGATTTACTGAAGTCTCCTTTCTCTGCTCCTCGTGTGCAAAGAGGAAGGGAAGTGCAGTTAAAGTGCCACAACACAGTCCTATAAAGCACTAAAGGTGGTTCCTGCCACCACCAGATTGATCTAAGTGCTGGGAAGAGATGGAGGACTGGGAAGGTCTATTCCAGGGTTTCTAAGAAGCCTCTGCTGATGATCTCCAATGCACATCAGTTGACCTTCTTGATGGAAGCTTAACCTGAGGCTCTACAGCCCTCCAAGCTCTGGTCTGCAGTTCCCTGGTTCAAACTCACCTCCCCACACTGCAGCCACTACCTGCTGACATTCCTAAACTTTCAGGGCACTGTAGGTCAAATGGATATTAAGCTTAGACTCTCCTTTTTCCATGAACTTTTGAGTTTATGGGGCTTCTGGGTGCACTCCCCCAGCAGGGGAAGAGACAGTAAAAGAAAAAAAAAATAAAAAGAAGAAAAGAAAATTAAGAAAAATAAAAAGAAAAAAGAAAGAAAGAAGATAATAATAAAAATATATAACAAAGAAAAAAAAAGGAGAAAAAAGAGAGATAAAAGAAAGAAAAATATAAAAATATAGAAAAGAAAAAATGTTAAAAATTAAA
>VZTF01003064.1:1395118-1490496 GCA_013397755.1 Cnemophilus loriae
GAGCCAGCAGCGCGGCGGGGAGCGGCTCCGCGGCCGGCACGGGTGAGTGAGGGGCTCCGCGGGCACCGCCGCCCCTGCGGGAAGGGAGACGAGAGGAGGAGGGTGAGGAGGGTGCGGGTGAGTCCGGCCCCGGTCCCGGTCCCGGTCCCGGTCGCAGCCCGGCCCGGCGGGGCTGTGCTCAGCGCCGAGCGCTGCCGCGGAGATTGGCAGCCTCCGAGGGGGCTTTTCCTTGGAGCGGGGCTGGCAGGAAGGGGAGCGGCGATCCCGGCCGTCAGGAGCAGAAGGCAAAGCCAGGAGGAGGGGAAGAGCAGAGCCTTTGCCCCAGAGGATTTTTCCGCCCCTCTGTGGGCTGGAGCCTTCCCGAGCCCCGGCCGCACGGGCTTGGCCCCGCAGCGGTGCCGGGGTGTGTTCGGTGGGGCAGTCGGGGCATGGCACCCGCTCGGTCCCTCGGTGCTGTGCGAGGGATGTGAACTCTTCCGCGCTGTCGGGATGGCTTAGCCTGCCTGCCCTGCTCACCTTTTGCCTACCTGTCGGGCAGGTCCCTGCTTATACAACCGAGGCTCTCTTAGCAGAGAATAATAAGGTCTGGTACACCTGGGCAAGGCGTACTGAGCAACAGGAGATCGAGATCCTGCAGAAAGATAAGCTCGGAAGTGTACCCTAAGTTTGTTATGCACCGTTTCTGCACGACTGGAAAATTGGGTCTGTGCATACTCGTTTGCACAAGCAATCACCCACCTTCAGCTTATCATTCCAACCATTTCACAGGATAAAATTAGCTTTGGGCACTTCTGTTCCAAGCAATTACATGGGAAAACTTGTTTGGAAAATCAGATTATTCTGCACTCATCGTGTTTGTGTGGACACGCGCTCATGTGAGATAAGCGGAGCTGAGCGGGTACACGGTGTGGTGGTGTGTGCTCTGCTGGGGTTTTGCCCCTCATTCTGCAGGGACAGCCTTTGCTGTGGTGCAGAGAGCTGCTGAATCCATTCAGGAGGCAGGTTGCAGAGTGGGAACTGGTGTGGTTGAGGAGGCTGGCAGGGAAATGTGACCGTCCTGTGTCAGTGGAAGCCGCCACACTTGTGCAGTGGGACTGAGGGGAGCAGGGGTCCATGAGAGGGGCCTGTTCTGAGCCCCAACTCTGAGAGGAGGCACAGGTCTTCACCTCTTTTGCTTAAACACACCAGATTTTTGTTTCACTTAAACCCAGATTATTTATAAAGTTATTATGAAGTTCTCCCATTGGGACTCCTCCCTGTGAGACCCTCTGTAGTATCTCTTGATAGTAAAGATTTTTTTTTTTTCTTTTTTCAAGGACAGGAGCAGTTAATCCCAGGCAGTGAGCGTGCAGGTTCTCAATAACAAGTAGAAGCTGTATTTCACAAGCAGATTCTTGCAGTCTCTGCAGGAATTCATTAGATTGCTGTTGATATCAGCAAAAAGCTGTGTGTGGGGAAATCTCTCAGACCTGAGCCCTGATAGTTGCCACTAGGATATGGATAAATTCGGTCTCATCCGAAATGCAAATTCCCATCTGGAAACCACTCAACAGATCTTGGTGTTTGCAGTAAAACAACACTTCATCGAAGCAGGCAGGGTATTACTGCATCCAACTGGAAAAAGCTGTTGTTGATTTTTGTGGAAGTTGTAACTTCCATTTGTTGTTGAAGAATTAAGGGAACCGTATGTGCTCAGTACAAGATGGGCTCGGGAGCTGCCCTGGTTGGCGGCCGTAGCAAACAGAGGAGCTGTGGCCAACAAGGCAGCCCGTTGTAGGCAATCTGTGGTCACAGAAGATGTTTGTGCTCTGATTGCTCATAACATAGCATTTCCCTTGAGGTTGGCATTAGGGGTTAAAGGTTTTCAAGAGAAGTCTTTGTTTAAACATCTTTAAAGTTTCCAATAGGGGCCCCTTTGTTCGCTCTGGAGCAGCGTGCCTGCCTTGTTAAAAACTCAGCACTCATAAAATGCCATTTACAAATGCCTGATGAATAGGGCTGAAATACGGAGGGGAGATAAGTAGTGTTTGTATCTACACACATATGGGACTTACAGACAAGCCCTACCGTGAGTGAATAAATGGGACCTAGAAAAAACACGGCAAAAGAAAAATAGATGGAGTGGTGCTTATAAAGAAACTTATAAAAGTCAGCTACTCCCCCCGCACCACTTGGGCCCTTTCATGCCAGATGTCTCCTCCAGCCGAGCCAGGAGGCTGAGTGGCTCCTCACACTTGTCGTTACCTCTCAGTAATCGTGTTTTCTCCACTTTGGGCCCAAACAGTAGCAAACTGAGCACTTGGCCTCCGTTGGGAGCTCATGCAGCTGCCATAAGGGCTCCACTGATCTGCTGGGCACGGGGGCCCTGACTCAGTGCTCTCCGTTACCTGCTCTGGGCTGGTGAGCATCGCCCCTCTGTAGGTACTCACAGTGCAGATCTACTTTTAGATGCCAGGTAATGTTTTTAGCTCCTAGAAGGCTTTGGTTCTCTCCTGTCTTGGCTAAATATAAAGGGTTTTAAACCAGCTCTGTTAAAGCAGGAGAGGGTAGAGATGTGTGCTCAGGAGACTCCAGAAGCTGGTTCACAGCGATGGCAGTGTTTCCATGTGGGATGCTCCAGACTGCTGTGTCTTACCCTGTGTCTGAAGCTTTCATGGTTCTCACACAGCTTGTCCTTCCTGGCGTTTTTTACTGGAGTCTGGATCCATCTTCCTCACCAACATTCTGTCTTCGCCTGTCTATCTGCAAACTTCTGATCCTCGCACCTTGCAAGCCCTTGGTTGCACACAGGAGTCCATCCCTGGCCTGGTCCGTCTGGTGCCCCTCAGGGAAATCCATAGGGCTCAGCTGTTGTCCCTTGCAGAGAGGTGGCAGTACCTTGGTTTCTCTCCAGACTTAAGGTTTTCTGTCTCTGGGCTGTGTTGTGCTTTGCCTAAGTGTAAGTTCAGGAGTCTCTGAGTGCAGTCTGTGAACCCAGACGAGTCCATGGTCTATGGCAGGAACCAGTGGGAGCAGATCTGCTGACAGCAGAGATAACTCCCTGTACAAGTGTCTGTGTCTGGGCTGGAAAATTAGGCAGGGTTCACAAATGGAAAAACACTGCCTTTGGGAATTCGCAGCTCATACACCTGCAGCTGGACTTGGATGGTCTCCCCAAAGTGTTACCTGCTCTTCAGCATGGGCAGAAGGGAGGCCAGAGCCCACTGTGCTGCTGGTGAAGCTCTTCTCTGGTGCATCTCCGAAGTGGTGATGGCATCTCAGTCCCAGGACAGCAGATCTCCTGCTGCCAGAGGGACGTGGAAGCTGTGGAGTTAGGTGTCAGACATTTCCTGTGCTACCTTTGAGGTTGTCCCTGTTAAAAGCATCTACACAAAGCTTGCTTTTCTGTTCTGAGGAGGGACAAAAAGTCCCCACGTGCCTTTCTGCAGCCGCCAAACTCTCCTCACTTTCTGCTATTTCAATTAAACACATAGCAGGATGGGTAGGATAAAGGGGAGAGGCACAAGAATATTCTCCTGGCGTGTTTTCTTGTGCCAACACATTGAGTCACATCTCTAGAGTGAGAAATATGATACAAAGATTTAGAGAAGGAGGTCAGGCAATGAATCTGTGATTGCTGGGCTGGAATAGCAGGCGGTCTCTGTGGTTGTCTGTGCCATGTAAACTTCCTGGAGGTCAGCTGGGGATAGTGGTCCAAGCAGATTTGGGAGACAGATGCCCTGCTAGTAACTATCAATCTCATACCAGCTCTGCCGCATGAGGAGCTCAGCTGACAAAGTCTGCACCAGCCCAGTAGCTGATCTGGGCCATGACTCTTTTCCTTTGTGGCTGAACATGCATATTTCTGGGGGAAAAAATGCTCTCTAACACCTTCCTCCCAAAACAAGAACTTGGGCAGTGGATTGCTGTGTCAGCTTCTGGATGGCCAGGACATCCTTCTCTCCAAAGCTTGAAGTCTCTTGGCCTAGCTCAGCTTTCCTCCAAGGACCTGCTTGCAGAAGAGCATTTGCTTTTTAAAGAGAGTCAGTAAGGTAGATCTGTTCCCTGTTGATCACTCTTCATCAAAATCAGAGTATTCCAGTTTTGTTGAAAAGAGCAGTTAGGAGATGGGCTGAGTTTGCCTGTTGTGCAGCTCAGCGGACAAGTATAGTCTAAAGGTCTTGAGTGGGACTGAGAGGAACAGAGAAATGGCACCAGCAGTCCTGAAACAGGAGCCATCTGACATGGTTAGTTGAACAAGGGGATTTGGCAGACGTGTTTTCCTCTTGGCTAGATCTTTAACATTTTAATTTGCGAGTGAATGTGGCTTTTATTCGTGGCAGCTGTTGCCGAAGCAGCCCAGGTACAGCTTGTTTCAGTGCAGGGCTGTCTGGGCAAGAGGCTTTCCTTCCAGGTGAGTGGCAGAGCACTGGGAGGTCTTTTAGAGGTAGACTGGTGGCAGAGAAAGACTCCATGTGCTGTTGTGGAGAACATCTAGAATGGGATGCTCTGTCCATTGCTACACCCAGCATTTCCCTCCCAAGGGGACTTCAAACATCATGTCACAGTATAAACCTGTCAGGACTTATATGAGTCCATGAGCTGGGAGTCAAAGACATCTGTTACTGCAAAAGGACCTGGTCAAGAAACTCATCTTCCTCCTGCCCTCCCTGTGAATATACAGGAGTGGGTCCCATAAAATGGGGAATAGGCTTTTGTGGGGAGCGAGCAGAGCAAAAGAGAAGTTCCTTCTGCATCCAGCAAGGTTTTCCTGTTACAGCACTCCTGCTGATTTGCTCCTGGTGGGTTTGGAGCCTTGATGTGCTGTTCAAGAAATACAGCCTTGTTTTTCAAACAACGTGTCCTTCCAGGTGGCACTTGGCCCAGTAAAGCTGCCACAGAGTTGTAACCGGAGAGCTCTGTGATGTCCTGGAAAGAGTCTGCTCTGGTTCTCCCACCTGCGTTTGGGAAAAACCAAGGACACATCAGTCCTTAAGTGGGGCAGGGGGGGAACCTTTTGGGCTGGAAATTCATGCCATTTCCATGGTCTTGATGTGCTTGTGCCCCCTGAGTCTTCCTTGCTCTAAAAACTTCACTGCTGTCTCTCTGGTGGGATTTGCCGTTCATCACCCAGCTGCTGCGGGGGATGAGCATTGAGATTTTGGAGCTGTGATTGAGTGTGAGGACAATGCTGCCTGTAAAATGGTCCTGAGGGTGGATTCAGTGCTCATGAGCAGCAGAGGTTGCACTGAGAGCTGGGCACCTGCAAGCAGAGAGCACCTTGAGACTGTAGATTATGTTGGGAGAAACCAACCTTTGGGCAACTCTCCAGGAGAGGGTGGATCCAGCTCCAGGGCTGTCCCGGGCCTCATCCTTTCACACTGCGTGCAGGTCTTGCAAATACATGGACAATGTGCCAGCAATTCATCCATGTTTCTACAGCAAAGTTTGGCCTCGAGAGGTGCCTCCAGGATGATGTAAGTTGTCTGCACCTCTCCAGGTAGCTCTGGTTGCTTCATTGTCCCCTGGGGCAAGACACACATCAGTCTTCCTCCCTTGGTCCCACGTGCATTTTTGGGCAGCCTTTATCTCAGGCATGGACTGGAAGGATGATGACTTACTGTCCTGCTGAGGACATCACAATTTTTCTCCCCATCCTCCAGCTTGAGGATGCTTTTGCTGTCTTTCTGCTGTTGTCCTGGCAGAACTTAGGTGTCCTAAGTGAAAGGACTCAGGGTTGGGACTCCTGGCCATATTTTGATTGGGTTTTTTGACACTTTCATCAAATAACATTGATGGAATTGAATTTCAGCCTCCCAAAACTGCCTGGTTGGGTCTCCGTAAAGAAAAGCTCTGCAGAGCAAAGGAGGGTGCATGGAGAGGCAGATGAGGAGGGTGAATCTCAGCAACATCATGTCTAGGGGCACTCTACCATTAGCCAAGGCTTCCAGCACAGAAATAGGGGCTATTAGCTGGGTAGCACATGTGGCATCAGTGCCCTGCACCCTGCCACGTGTGCCTGGACATGTTGTGTGTGCCTCCTCCTGTGCACAGCCCTGCTGCATGGGACAGCCCTCTGGCGTGGGTGGTGCTTGTTCACAGGCTCCCAGCTCTTCCCCACTCCTTGCAACTCATGGCTTGGATCCCTTGTCCTGGCTTCTTGCAGGGTCTGGAGCCAGCATGGCTCCGTAGCCTTGGTCCACAACCTGCTTTCCTCCTTGTGACACTATGGTCAGGGCTTTTCCCAGGCTGTGAACGCACTGCCACCCCTCCTTTCTCCGTCTGCTTCATCCCCTGTACAGTTCAGTGCAGAAAGCCCCCATCCGTGTAACAGCAAGGAGGGTAGGGAGCTGGCGGCATTCTTCACCCTGCTGCCTGCCATGCCCTGTCCTTTGGCCTTGCCCAAGGGATGGTGTGCCCAGGTCCAACCTGCCACCATCTGGATGAACCAGAAGGGGACTATTCAGAGTATTTCTGTTAACCTGTAGCCAGGAGAGAGCTGCCAAGGAGGCCACACTGAAACCTGAAGCGGCTGTTTTTCCTGAGACTCAGCACTTGGCAGGGAGAGCAGACGGACAAGTGGTGGAGCAGGGAGAGATGCAATTGCCCTGGGGAGGAGCATTGCCAGTGGAAATGCCCAGGGAGGGTGTGCTGGCTTACCTGTTTGTCTCTGGGGATCCATCTCCATGTTCTCCTTGGCTGAGATCACGTGTAGAGTCAAGAGGAGGTGACCCTTCTGTCCTTACATGTGGCTCTTCCCTTGGTCACCCTCCTTGCACCATGCACTGAGCATCTCCTTCAGCAGTGAAAAGCAGTAACTGTTTCTCCCTTTGTGTTGCTCAGAAATGTCAGGAGCAGTCCAAGTGTCCCTCTCAGCTCATCTGCAGGGTTTGGCTGAGCCAGCCCAGGCAGCAGCACTCACCTTGCCCGGACCTTTTTTCCTTTATAGCTCAGTGTTATCTCAAGGTCTCTGGCGTTGCAGCCGGCGCCGTGTTTGCCTTGCCTCGCAGCACCTGCCTGCCAGCCGCTCGCTTCCCACCCATCTCCCTCCCACTCCTGCATGGGCTTGGAGGGGGTGGTGTGGGATCCCTCAGGGTGATCAAGGAGTCCCTCCGTAGGGATGCAAGTCAGGCCCAGGGAAGTGAGGGTAGAGGGAAGTTGCCAAGTGTGGGATGGTGGGAGAGATTCTGGGGAACATCTGTCCCATCATCTTTGCTTCCCCATCTCCTTGCTGCTGGGGCAGGACTGGGTGTTAAACTGAATCAGGGACCAGGACACTGTCCCAGCCTGGTCTCTGGTGCCAGGACCAATGCTGGATATATGGCTGAGCTGCCATGCCCTGCCCTGTCCAGGCAGCATCAGCCCTTCCAGCTGTAGGGAGAGCCAAGACTTCATCCAAAGCTGAGATGCTGTTAAAAATAGATCAGTCGTGAACTGGTTTTCTACTTCTTGGTTCCTGGCCCGAGAGCTCATTCCTCCCTCTGGGCTGTCTTTGAAGCTCTCTGGATGCTGTGAGACACAGGCTCCATAGCAGCCTGCCACTGCAGGGAGGTGTGCAGAGCAGAGAGCTGCAGAAATGTTCTAGGTGGCATAGCTGTCCCAAAAATATTTAGCGGTTAGTGAGTGTTTTCTCCCAGGAAAAAAGCAGTACTGGAAAAAGAATCTGCTAAATAAATGGGGGAACGAAGCTGGAGGAGGAGGGACTGTTTGCCTCTGTGCTTGCGTGTGGTGAGGGGACACAGGTGTCTGAGCAATCCTGGCCACAAAGCAAAGCTCACCTCTGAAAGCCCCATGGCTTCCTGGAAAAGACCTGTCAGGCTGCTGTCCCTGCTCATCCCCTCAGCCAGAGCCATCCCACTGGTGCTTCCCCTGCACGGTTCTGCAGGAGCTCCGGGCACTGCTGCAGGATCACCGTGTCCCAGGCTGGTCCCGGGCTCATAGGCTGCTCGCCTCCAGGGAAAAGCCACGTCTCTCACTTTGAGACGGGTATTCTGGATCTCAGTTTCCTCTTGTACCCCTTTTCTCTCCTCCTAATTCTTTAATGTAGTTTTCCAGGTGTGAACACAGAGTCTCGAGACAGTTTTAAGATGCAGCTGTGAAACCTATTATCAGTGTCCCTGCTATCAAAGACGTGGTGTTCAGGGCTGCACGTAACCACTGAGCAATTAAACAGCAACCCTGGTGATGAATTACAACTGAGACCTCCTGGGGCTAAATAAATACCGGCTGATAACTACTGATAAAATGAATTCTTGTGTGGTTTTTTTTTTTAAAAGCACCCTTCCAGTGTCTGTGCCCAGTCCTGGCACTGCACGTCTCCTGGGGAGAGTCACATTATCTGTGGCATTTCCATCTCTAGCACCTTGGGTTTCCAACCAGAGCTGGAATAAAAATAAACTAAATAAATCCATGTCCCTGCAGGAGCCAGGAAAGGCAAGGCTAGGCAAGGCAACACAGAGGTGGGCAGGGAGGGAGTGAAGTGACAAGCTGAGGTTTTAGGTAATAAGTTTAAATACCTTTCCCCCAATGATTCCACCCTAAAGACATGAAAAAACTGTTGAGGTGCAGAGTATCCCTTGGAAAAACCTTTAGGACAGGGAGAGCTGCAGAGTGCTGGTGACAGAGTGGTGGGGACCCCGAGGTGATGTGAACGACAGCAGCAGGCTGGCAGTGCTTCACCCAGCACCTGCCCGGGGGAAAAGATGTGAGCCCACCTGCACAGGCACCCTTACACCCTCCACCTGCAGAGGCTTCTGCTCTCCCAAGGGAGAGCGGAAACAGCCAGAGAATGGAATTTCTTGGAAAAATGATCTTTGCCAGTGACTTTGAGGGACTTCTGAGCAGGTTTTGTCTGTGCTGGTGTTTCACTTGTGGGCTTCTCTTACCGTGCAGGAGTATCAGGAGGGCTGGTGCTCTGCATCTCTGTGTGCAGCTTTCCCACTCTTCACTGGCTGCAGAGAACAGCCACACAGTCAGGGAAAAAGCATTTGGCTGAACATCCCATCTGCCTGGCTTGCAAGTGAAAATAAGGCTTGTCCAATGGCCAGCTCCACCCAGAGCAGAAAATCAGACCCTTTGGCAGAGTGTTGCTACTGTAATGAAATTGAGCTGTGCTGAGACTGCCAGTCCTTGGAACAGGAAAGATTCCATGTGGGTTCAGAGAAGTTTGGGCATGGATCTGTCAAAACTGCTGCTGCTTAGGGATTTTGGCACTGCCTAGGGACACCCACCACCGGTGAATATTGCCCTGTGGCTGAGCTCACCCTCAGCACTGATTGCACCTTGTCTTCTCCCTGCAGCACATCCTTCCAGCACTGGAACTGTGTGGTCTCGCAGAGCCATGATGAAGCTCCTGCCTGTTGCCCCTCTCCTCCTGCTTCTCCTGACAACACTGGAAGCCAGACCAAAACCTGCAGGTGAGCCCTGGCTGGTGGGCAGTGCCTGGAGGGGAGAGAAGTAAGAACATCAGGGCAGTGGAGCCCTTGGAGGACAGTTTGCTGTGTGATGTGGGGGGACATGATGACTCTTCTTTGGGAGCATCCCCAGGAGGATGGAGGATCACCCCAGTAGTGAGACCCAAACTTCCCAGCACTGCCCCAGCGAGTGGGAGCCTGAGCCTGGCCCCAGCATGGTGGCCCTGGTGCTGCTTGCTCTGGGCACCTCCTCAGCTGTGACACAGCCCTGCTCAGAGCTTGTCACCCTCATGGGCTGTGACCTTGGCAGGAGGCACAGCTGTGAGGGGAAGCCTCCTCCTTGCTCGACTCTCCAGGTGCAGGGGACAAAGCAAACCCAGAGGTACCAGACTCTCTCCTCCCAGGGCAGAGGGATCTAAATCAATTTTAGTTTAAAAACAGTGACAGCACCAAATGGAGAAAGGAGCAGGTATGTCTCAGAGACCTTCAGAGCAATTGAGATTGGCAACATCCCAAAGGGACTCAAGGTGTTTCCTTACGATTAGGGTCCAATTCTCCCAGGCTTGGGGGCACACAAGCCAAGCAAAATATGTTCATTGGCATTTCATTTGCTAAACACTCCCCTAGGTTTCACTGGAAGTAGCATCCTTATGCCCAAGAGAGGCTCTTTGGCTCAATCTCTGCCAAGTGTATGCCCTTAGCTTTGCTTTTTACTGTCTCATTTTCTGCCCTTAAAAAAACACAACCACAACAACCACAGCCAAGGGATGTCTCCCCAGCCTGCTGGCCCTGCTTCCACTCTGCCACCACCTTCTGTGGATTTACTGGGCAGTGGAAAGGTGCTGGTCTGTGGGGGCTGCCCAAACCTGCTCTCTCCATCCCTCATGAGCAACCCCAGCCACCGCCCAGAGATCTGTCTGCTCCCTGTGGACAGCCACAGGACTGAGCCTTCTCTTTGCCTTCTCCTTAGCACTGAAGTGCAGGACAGGTCCCCTGGACATCGTGTTTGTGATCGACAGCTCCCGCAGCGTGCGCCCCTTCGAGTTCGAGACCATGCGGCGGTTCATGATGGACATCATCAGCAACCTGGACGTGGGCCCCAACGCCACACGGGTGGGGGTGATCCAGTACTCCAGCCAGGTGCAGAACATCTTCTCCCTCAAGACCTTCTTCACGCGGGCAGACATGGAGAGGGCCATCAACAGCATCATCCCGCTGGCCCAGGGCACCATGACGGGGCTGGCCATCCAGTACGCCATGAACGTGGCCTTCACCGCGCAGGAGGGCGCGCGCCCTCTGCACAAGAGGATCCCCCGCATCGCCATCATCGTGACGGACGGGCGGCCCCAGGACCGTGTCACCGAGGTGGCCACGCAGGCCCGGAACGCTGGCATCGAGATCTACGCCGTGGGAATCCAGCGGGCAGACATGAACTCTCTGCGGGCCATGGCCTCCCCACCGCTGGAGGAGCACGTCTTCCTGGTGGAGTCCTTTGAGCTCATCCAGCAGTTTGCCAAGCAGTTCCAGGACAAGCTTTGCGGTGGGTGAGAGCCGCTGCTGCGGAGTGGCAAGGGGGGCCCTGGTGTCTGCTCCTCACCCAGGCTAGAAGGTGACCTTCAGAGGGATGTTTGGGGTAGCTGCCCATGCCAGGAGCAGGGTAGACAGGGAAGCAACCTCCCCAGTGAGGTGCCAGGACAGGGCACTGCACAGTGTCCATGTCTGTGCACTGGAAATCAGTGGGTGAGCACTGGGGCTGGCAGGGCTGGGGCTGTGGGGGTTGTCACACTGGCTCCTGCTGCAGGGACAGGGCATATGCCAGAGCCAGGGTCCCCGTGTGTCTGGCGTGCCTGTGGGCCACTCTGATGCCTGTTCTGTCTTGCAGGGGTGGACATGTGCGTGGAGCGGGAGCACGGCTGCCAGCACAGCTGCGTCAGCACCCCTGGCTCCTTCTACTGCGAGTGCAA
This sequence comes from Cnemophilus loriae, assembly GCA_013397755.1. NCBI lineage: Eukaryota > Metazoa > Chordata > Aves > Passeriformes > Corvidae > Cnemophilus > Cnemophilus loriae. Next base: position 1,406,475 of record VZTF01003064.1, read on the forward strand.
CCCAGGCTACAGGCTCAACGTGGATGGAAAGACCTGTTCCCGTAAAAACCCTTTTTATTATCTGGACTTTCATAGGGAACTTATAGTTATGGGTCCCATGGAGGGAAGCTGGAACACGGCAGAGAACCCAGAGAAGCCAGCAGCAGCCTGGGTGCTCTGTTCACTGGGCGCACTGCCTCCCAGGTCTGTAATGACTGCACACATTCAGCATTGCCAATCCTGGCCACCTCTCTGAGATGGGACACTTGGGACTCATGTGGGCACAACCAGCTGCCTGTCAGCTGAGGGGGTCTGGGCAGTGAGTGCCAGAGGATTCACATCCCAGCACCAAAGCGCGCAGTGTTTTTCCCTGGATTTTAGTGCAAAGCCGTGTTAGTTGGTCTGACCACAACACCAGGACTTTTCCTTCTTGTTTCACGGTGCTGGGAGCTGCTTCGAAGCCCTGGAGCAGTCCTGCCCTGCTGCCCCAGGCAGGCTGGGACAGGAGGGTGATGGCTGTCCTGTTCCCCTGCAGCCATCGATGCGTGTGCAGACGGGAGACACGGCTGTCAGCACCACTGTGTCAGCGTGCGGGGCTCGTACTCGTGCCGCTGCCGCGCGGGTTACTACCTCAGCCAGAACAAGAGGAGCTGCACTAGTAAGTGACTGTCTCCCTCCCTGTCCCTTCTTCATCTGCTTCTCGTTCTCTCTCTCGTCTTGTCTTTTCCTTTCTGCCATCGCTCTCCTTCTCTCCCCAGTGATTGATTACTGCAGCTTCGGAAACCACAGCTGCCAGCACGAGTGTGTGAGCATCCCCAGCGGGCACTACTGCCGCTGCCGCAGCGGCTTCACGCTCCAGCCCGACAGCAAGTCCTGCAGGGGTAGGTCCCGGCGTGCTGCACGGCACAGGCTGTGTGTATAGCACATGCCTTTATGTCCTGCCCAGCCCCAGGGGAAGGGCTGTTCCCAGACCACCCTGAATGGGGATAACCCCATGCCCTTGGCTTGTCTTCCAGCCACCGACCTCTGCAACGGGGTGGATCACGGCTGTGAGTTCAAGTGCGTGAGCACGGAGGGCTCCTACCACTGCGTGTGCCCTGAGGGCCAGCAGCTCCAGGCTGATGGCAAGACATGCAGCAGTGAGTACTGGGACACAGCTCCTGGCATTCTCCTCGTCTGGGCTCTGTGCTCCTGGAGAGGGCTCACCTGAAACTGGGCTGGGGGGCTCTGTCCCCACTTGGGACTCTAAGCTAGGCTGGAACAGTGGAGAGCTGGCTGTGGTTGGGGCAGCACCCTGGCTGCTGTGGGGATGGATGCTTGTCTCCTCACAGACACGGCCCAGAAGATGCAACAGCTTTGAGGAAATGTTCAGGAAAAGGGAAATCTAGGAAAGACTTTCACAGGATGTTGGGGTGTCAGTGGAGGTGTTTGGGCTGAGTCCTGTGGGCATAGCCTGCTCTCCTTCCCGGCTGCAGTTTCAGGGTGTTCTCACAGTGTCCTGTGAAGCCCCAAAGCTGAGCCCCAGCCCCAGGCTCTGTCACTCTGACAGTGCCCATGGCCAGGCTGGTCCTCTCTCACCTTGCCCCTGTTCCCGCAGAGTGTGGAGCTGGGCATGTCGACCTTGTGATGGTGATCGACGGTTCCAAGAGTGTCCGGCCCCAGAACTTTGAGCTGGTGAAGCAGTTTGTGAACCGCATCGTGGACCTGCTGGAGGTGTCCCCCCACGGCACACGGGTGGGATTGGTGCAGTACTCCAGCCGCGTCCGCACCGAGTTCCCCCTCAACAAGTACCACAGCGCGGATGAGATCAAGAAGGCGGTGATGGATGTGGAGTACATGGAGAAAGGCACCATGACAGGCCTTGCCCTCAAGCACATGGTGGAGCACAGCTTCTCTGAGCTGGAAGGTGCCAGGCCTCTCTCCCACAACATCCCCAGAATCGGGCTGGTCTTCACAGATGGACGCTCCCAGGATGACATCTCCGAATGGGCCAGGAGAGCAAAGGAATCAGGTGCAGGGGGGGTTGGGAACCCCAAATTGCAGTGCTTTGGGCATCCCGGGATGGTTCCTTGGGGTTGCTGTCTGGGGAAGAAGTTGCAGCATCCAGCCGTGGGGAGCTGCATCCCAGGGCAGGTGTGCTCTGTTGTGGTCACAGGGTGCTCTGAGCAGCATCCTTCATGCAGCAGCCTGCACCACCACAGTGCTGCCATGCTCCTGCTGGTCCTTCCCAAATTCCTGCTGTATATTTGGGAAGCCCAGAGAAAATCCTGTATCGGCTTTGCTCCCTCTGGGCTTGGGGGCTGCTTGCTGCAGGGTGGCCAGCACAGCACTCAGGATCTGTCCTCGCCACGCAGGGATTGTCATGTTTGCCGTGGGTGTCGGAAAAGCTGTAGAAGAAGAGCTGAGAGCAATCGCCTCCGAGCCAGTGGAGCAGCACTTCTCCTACTCGGCAGACTTCACCACCATGACCCACCTTGTGGAGAACTTCTCCCTGAATATCTGCCCAGGTGGGTGTTCCTGGCCACACCAGGGGACTTGACCCCAAGCCAGGGAAGGCCCTCCTGTCCCCACAGAGCCAATGGGGTGGTTTGTGTGTCTGTCACCCTGTGTCAAGTACCCCAAGGCTGAGCTGGGCTGGTGTGAGCCTAGGCTGTCTCAGGATCTCACCAGGCTGTTGTGGGTATAGAGGTGGGTCTCTGGAAAGGATTTGGAAGAGGAAAGCTGGGGGGATTAGTCAAAAAACGGGAGGGGTTGATACAAAAGTATTAATGTGAGTGACCACCCCTGTGCCATTGCATGGGCAGAAGTTGGGAGTGGCACCCTGCCTTGAGGGATGCTCTGAAGGTGGCTTGTATACCTTGTTCAGGCCTGTGCTTCTGCTGCTGCTGGGTGCAGGGTTACTGTGAGAGTCTCCCTGCCCTGGGACAGGCTGGGGCTCCCCAGTGCCCTTGAGACCCCCACAGGGCTGCAGATATGGAGTCAACGTGCCCCCTGCCACCCCAGCTTGAAGGCAAAGTGAAGCTCAGCACTGGCTGTCCTTGGCACACAGTGACCACACGTGTGACAGCTCTGCGGGGTGCCTGGCAGTGAGCTTGCTGGATCAGCAGGGCAACCTGGCAGAAAGCAGAGAGGCTGAAAAAAGAGGGCAAAATGGTGGGGAGAGCCCTGAGCCCCGGTGGGTGGCTGCAGGGACAAGGGCCTTGTCTGGGAGCAATGGAGAGCTGGGCACCGTGGGGCCATGGTCTGACTGCAGCCAAACCCCCACTGTCACAGAGGAGGGCAAAGGCGAGACGGAGATCCGCAGCCCGTGCGAGTGCGAGGCGCTGGTGCAGTTCCAGACAAACACCGTGGCCATCCTGCAGAGCCTGACCGAGAAAAATATCCTTTGGGGTGATGCCTGGGCTTGTCAGGGGGCAGGACAGCTGAGGACAGAGCACACATGGGGGAGGGAGGGATAGATAAATGGGAGTAGGGAAAATTTTAGGCTCTTTTAAGGGGGTAAAGCCCTTTGCCCATCAGACTGTCTGGCTCACACCGTTTCCTTAGCACGTTCACTTGCTCAGATGACAGCGAGACTTGAAGATTTGGAAAAGCAGATTGCCAACAAGAAGTGATCCTGGCAGAAGGCTGCAGTGCTCGGCAGGGCACGGGGATGGATGTACAGTAGCTACATGACATTGTTATTGCTAGGTTATCATAAAGCATCAGTGTTTGTTCTTGTACTGCAAAATCCCCAGGGGGGCGTGGACTGTATTTAAAAAACTAAAAGTCCTAAAAACACACAAAAAGGAACTTGAACAAAGCTCCTGCTGCAAAGCCAAGGGGTTCAGTTGTCGTTCCTTGGCAGGTCTGGGATGAGGGGGAGCAACTATGTGGGCAGGCTGGTCATCGGACAGACATGACAGCTGGTGTCCCCCAGAGTGACTGGGATGGCATAGTCCCCCTGGACCCTGGCAAGCTGCTTTGCAAGGGAAAAAACCTACAGTGGTGTCACCCCGAGAGCTTCTGTTGTCTCAGCATCTGCTGCCAAGTGGTGGGGCAAGGACAGCTGGGCAGTGCAGGCAGAACAGGGGATGCCTGATGCCCAGCTGGCTCCCAGTGTGGTGCCCAGGTGGGCTCCCATGGAAAGGTGGGCAGCAGGAATTCTTAGATCCCCTTGCCCTGGTTTGGCAGAATAGTCTGGAAATTGGTATTAATCTTGTTTGATTTTATAATCACATAGCAAAATGGTAATTATTCTTTCTATCAATATCTATGTGTGTGTATATATATATATGTATATTTAATTCTGAGAGCAGGGTAGTGGTATTTTTAAACTCTTGTTTTATATAAAGGAATTTCTATCCTGACAATAAACACCCTGAAGATTTGTATGACATGTCCCTCTCCTTTGAGCTGGGCTGCAGGGTCACAGAGGTACCTCTATGTCAGAAGTAGAGTCTCTGGCTTTTGCAGTGTCTCCTGTCCCCAGGATCCAGAAATCTTTTGGGAAAATCTTTGTTCTGTGGCACCCCAGGGTGCTGCAGGCTCGGCCTCAGCTGCAGGGAGCCAGCGTGGCACAGATGCTGTGTCCCCATGGGCGGGGTTTGCTTTGGAGTCTGTGCTTGTAGGAGCACAGGGAGCTCCGAGCTGACCTGGGCATGGGCCCACAGCCTGGCCAAGGTGCCTTTGCAGCTGCTCTGGGGTGGGTGCTGGGGCAAGGGGACCCCCGGGATCTGCTCCTCATGGATCCCTGCAGACTTCACAAAGAACCACCACTACAGCAGGACTCTGCCCAGGGCAGTCTCCGTTCTCTTGATTTTATGTCTCAGCAGAAGAGTGCATTTAGTTCCTTTCAAGGGATAACACGAAATTCCCCTCTGCTCCCCATGAAGCTGCAGCCCCTCCAGGACTCATCCCTGCCTCCAGCTCTGGGATCCTGAGCAGCGGAAGGACCTGGAGCTGTTAGAGTGAGTGCAGAGGAGGCCATGGGGATGCTGCAAGGGCTGGAACACCTCTGCTCTGAGGAAAGGCTGAAAGCATTGGGGATGCTCAGCCTGGAGAAGAGAAGGCCGTGGAGGGGCATCACTGCAGCCATGCAGGGCTTGAAGGGTCCCACAGGAAAGACAGGGACAGAGTGTTCAGCAGGGTCTGTGGCAAGAGGAGAAGGGGGGATGGCTTTTAACTGCAGGAGGTTGATTTGGGTTAAAAGGAAGCTGGTATTGTACACTGAGCGTAGTGTGGCACTGGCCCAGGCTGTGCACAAAGGCTGTGGATGCCCTGTCCCTGGGAACATCCAAGGCCAGGTGGGACAGGACTCTGAGCAACCTGGTCTGGTGGGAGGTAGCTCAGGTTTGAAGGAGATGATCTTCAGGGTCCATTCCAAGACAAACCATTCAGGGATTCTATCATGCTATGGTCGCCATCGCCTAGACCACAAATGTCATTTCAGGAAGTGGTCCAGCCAAAACTTTCTTTACCACCTTGAAGACTGCAACTCTACTATGCATGTGTCAGCCCACGGTTCACCCCGGTCTGAGAGCACCCGTAACCCTGCTTGTCACCAGGTCCCTGACACTGCCATCAGGTCTGAACAGTCCCCACTGTCTGGATCTTGCCATCCATCCCTGTAGAGTGCTCACTTTCGTCCCAAGGAAGCTACAGTGCCATTCCATGGAGGTGGACAGCCCTGGACTTCCTGGGTGGGCTGGAGCTCTGTGGGGATGGTGTGGGACAGGGACCCCACTCTGAGGTTTTGCTCCCTACGCAGGCTGTCGCAGACACTGAGGAGGAGATGGAAATCAATATGAAGATTGATATAGAGGAGAGTATGGATATAGATGTAGAAGAGAATGGAGAGGAAGAGATGGAGGTGGATGTGGAGGACGAGATGGAAGAAGAGATGGAGGTGGAAATGGAGGATTATGTTGAAGACATGGAAGTGGATGAGAAAGGTGAGGAGGAGGACATGGTCCTGGGATGAAGATGGACCCCAGGAGCAGGACAGGCAGGTGCTGGCCATGCCCTGCCCACAGGCAGAGTGGGTCCCCTGCTGCCAGGCTGGGGCTGGGTGGCCCCGCTCAGGGACACGATGCCTCGGGGGGCCCTGGATTCTGGAGGCACAAGCACCACCTCCACCCTGCCCTTGCTTTGGGCCACACAGCCCCTGTCCCACTGCCTGGGGCCAGGTCCCCAGCCCCAGCCAGGCTCAGTGCCAGCTGCAGAGTCCTGCTCTGCCAGCGTGAGCCAGCCTGGGGGCACACGGGACACCCCTCCGTGTCTGACTGGAGTGACCTTGTCGCTTGCTTTTCTTCCAGGACTGATGGAGACGCCACACAGAGATGCCACCCAATATGTTTTTGAGAGTGTTCTTCAGCAGTCCTCTGTATGTACATTTTATAGATTTTTGCTGTTACAAAGATTCTTACAATGTAAATACATGGTGTAGTTCATTGTTGTTTCTGCCCTTCTGTAAATAAAGAATCTTTATTTTTCACACCCCAGCTCTCTTTCTACTTGCTTTGGGCACAGGCTTGCATGTGCAGAGTTGTGGTTTCCTCTCACTCCGAGTTCCTCAGGCTGGAGACGTCTGGGAGTGCTCGGTTGGGGGTACCTGTGCACAGGTCTGTACACGCTTCATATTTGTAGAGGCAGATCCCACAGGGCCCTTTCCCATGGGATTCCATGGGGAGCAGGCCCGAGCCTGCGTGGTCCTGCAGAGCTCATCAATAGCACTTCACTAGGTGGCACCAGACACCAGCGCTAGGAGGGTGAGGCTGGGCTGCGGGCACCCCCTTCTCCGGAGCACCTCGAGGGGCTGGAGCCGGCCCGGAGCTGCGGGGAACCCCAGCTGAGCCCTGAGCTGGGCAGGGGTGGATATATGGGTGCGTGGATGGGTGGATGGAGCTGATCATCAGGCTGAAAGCTTTGCATCACCTGGCGGGGGACTAGGGCTGCTTCGCAGGGCACAGGCTGTTCCTGGGGTGCTTTGTGTACCCGGGTAAGGCTGGGGGATCAGGGGCTACTGGTCTCCCTCCTTTCCCTTCCCAGGGAATACAAACTGCAGAGCCTTGCTCTGGCTGGGAAAATGCAGCACCTGCCACGATACCCTCAAGCATCGCACAACTGGGGCCGTGCTGCTTCGGAAGGAGGGTCACAAAGTGGTTTTCATGGAGAAGAGCATGAGCCATGTGGGATGGGGACTCCTCTGTGGGCTACTGAGGCAATGGGTGCTGCACAGGTAACAGAATGCAACATAAGGACTGCAGGCAACCCTGTGCCCAGAAATGCCTGGGTCCTGGTTATTCCATGGGAGTTTGCAACAAAAAGAGTTCGCACTTTTCCCCCTGCTATGAATAAAGCACCATAGAATAGTCTTCAGGTGGATTTCTTCCCCCCCTCTCCCCTGCCTCCCCATCCTCCCCCCCATCTTCTCTGCAGCTTAATCCTAGCCTTGCTCCTTGATCTTTTCTCCTCCCTTGGAGGCATAGGTCCAAGCACGACCTCAGCCAGATTCTGGCTCCAGCTGGGAGCACAGCATTGTCCTCTCCAGCCCCAGCAGGAGCTGAATGGCAATGGATTGCTTAAAAATTAATCCAGTGCTTGTATTTCTCATTAAAAGTGCTACATTGTTGGTGCACAGCCCAGAAAATCTTTTTGGGTTGGCAATATCTTCTGCACGTTATTTAATTAATGACTTCACAAAGAGCTAAATGCAGCCACAGAGTCAACAGGGAAATTGGACAATAATTAACAGATACCGGGTTAGTTGAAGTCCAGTTAACGGGGCCCATTGCAACTTGAGAATGGAAGTCTGAGCAGGAAAGGGCACCTACCATGCCCTGGATGGAAAGTGGCAGCTCCAGGGGCTGGATCAGTGCAATAGTGGAGGCTCAGGGGCTGCACAGAGCATGTAGGGGTGATACTGGGCTTTGTCTGCTCTTTGTTCCTGCCTGGTTGCGAGATCAGGGGCTGCCCTTTGCAGGACTTGGCAGGGGGGTTTGGCAATGGGAGCTTTCCCCTACATGGGCATTCCCAGAGACTGTTTCCAGGACAAACTGGGCTCCTGCCGGCCCCAGAAGTCCCACAGAAATGTTTCAGGAACCCCTTACACAAGCTGAGAGGGACATTGACCAATTGTTGGGAAATGGAGTAACTTCCCATTGCCTAAGGGCACCTAAAGAAAACAGATTTACCTGGAGGCCAGGGCAGGGTTACAATTTCCTTGGGAGGAATGGGTTGAGGCTTGAAGAGTGGTGGGACGTTTGCCTTCCAAACAAGGATTACAGCCCCTGATCCCTACAGCCATCAAGAGTTAGGGCTCGGTCAAGTTGTCCTTGTGCTGCATCATGGCTGATGACAGGGCTGTAAGGAATGCATTATCCTACCCCAGAGAGGTCAGCCACGTTCTTCCAGCACCAACCTGCTTCCTATGTGGCAGCAGCCACCCAGAGAAGATGCTGGGGTTCAGGTGAGGCCCCACAGAGCTTGAGAAAGACTCACTCTTGGCTCAAGCCAAAGCTGTTTTCCCCACACCAACTTACACTCCCAGTGGAGCAGGAGTCAGGAGGGTTTGGGGCTGGGGCAAGTTACCTCTGGGAAAAACCTGAAGGATCATCCCTGGGAAGGCACAGGCAGCCTCATGCTGATTTGGATCATGCTGTAAGGTTTGGTTTGCAGGGCCATGTGCAAACAAAGCACAGAGAGAAACCGATTTTATGGACTCCCAAAAGGGAACATGGTCACCACGAGGGTTTCTCCTGGAAAAGGATACCTGGAGAAGATAGCTGCCCAGGAGAAAGCAGCTCCACTGTCTCCAGCCTGTCAGGGCGGACAGCGCCCTGCCTCATCTCCCCTTGGCTTGTCCCTCAGCCGCAGGTGTGGCTGCAGGGGTCAGTTTTGCAATGGAATAGCTGCTCTTTGAGCAATCGAACAATCACATTTGAATCTTGCGCAAAAGGCTTTTCTGGAAAACAATGCAAGAGGCAGAGGAAAAAGGTACAAACATTGGCACATGCCCAGCCCTGCTCCCCACCCCCATCCTCCCCAAGGGTTTAAATCGTGGTGTCCCCCACCTCTCACGCTCGCACCTCTCAGGGACACGGCAGCATGAAGGCGGTGGCCGCCCTCCTCCTGGTGGGGATGCTCATCCTCTGGGCAGAACTGCCGACAGGTAGGAGATGTCCTAGGGTAAGGTACGGGGAGGAAAAGCTCAGGTGCTGGGAAGGAGCCGTGTTTACATGGATCCTGGGGGAGGAGAGGGGTGTTTGCCGGGCAGCATCTCCCCAGGGCCCCTCAAGTGCCCTGGAGCAAACCAGTCCCTCCTCCCGCAGGCAGCGCCTGGTCCTGCCCCCCCGTCCGCTTCACCTGCGCGCTGCACAACCCGCCGAACCAGTGTTTCTCCGACCGGCACTGCCCCCGCGGCAAGAAGTGCTGCCGGACCTTCTGCGGGACGAAGTGCCTCTCCAAGCCGCCGGCCATCCCCATCTCCTACGGTAGGAGCTCCGGAGCCCCCCGCCCGCTCCCGGGTAGCAGAGCGGCGTATGATGAGGGTGGCTCTGGGCAGGGAGCTGTGCCCAGCTGCCAGAGCCCCCCCGCTCAGGCTGGTGGACAAACATGTGGGCTGGAGTGAACACCAGACCCAACCTGTTTCTTACTTTCCCTTTCCCCAGTGTGAGCTCCGGCTCCCAGGATAGACTGAGGGCCATCTCAGCATTCCCATCCCACCTCGGCTCCAGGATCACTCTGCAACAGCTGCCACACAGTGCTATGTGCCATCCACTTCCCCTCTGCTCTTTTAACAAATAAAAGAGGCTTTTCCCAGGGGTGCTTGTGGTGTGTGACTCCTTTCCCCACCTCCTCCCTCCTCTCTCCATCCTGGCACACAGTCCCACTGCTGCTTTCACCCTAGGATTTCTGCCAGGGGAAGAGGATAAAAACAGTCTGGCTACACACCTGCAGTGTCTTTAGGGGCTGGCTTGGTGTGTAGAAAATCTATCCAGGGGCACACAACCTCCAGGAGGAGAGAGCAATGGGAAGGGACTGGAACAAAAGCTGACAGGTTGCTTTAGGAAGGCTGCACAGATCCAAACCCTAAGTGGTGCTGAACCCCTCACCGAACCTGAGCTGGTGGGGAAAATTCAGCTGAAGAATCTTGCCTGGGGAAGCCTCAAGCCAGGGCAATAAAATCATAGCTCCAAGGAGTTCTTGTAATTTTTGTATAGCTGAGTGCTGGGGACAAAAATTCAGGAAATGCCAAGAAACATCAGCAGAAGAGACTGTGTGAAGCCTGAGGGACCTGCTGGCCTCTGTGCAGCAGCAGCAGAACCAGGCACTGCCACCGTGCACTGCAGGGGCAGAGCAGCACCCAGCCTAGTGCCCAAAGAGGGCCTGCCAGCCCTCCCCAGCCCATTGCTGATGCCAGGCTTGCTGGGAATGTCCCATTCCCAACAACCAGCCCCAGCCCAGACTGGGGGAGGAGCTTGGTCCGTCTGCACGCACCGGAGGGAGCAGAGAGGAGCTGCTGCTGTGTAGGAGCTGAGCTAATGATCCCCACGGCCAGGCACAAGCAAAGCGATCTGGAGAGCAGCACCAGCTGGCCAGATTTTAAACCACGCACAAACACAGCAGGATGAAGACTCTGGCTGTGGGATTCTCACCTTGCGTGCTCCACGGGAGATGCTGGAAGCTTCCTGGCCAAGACTGGGGAGAGCATCTGCTGGAGCGAGTCCTTCTATGGTCACGTCTATGTAGGTGAGCTCTTCTCTGTGGAGGAACTAGAAGGAGGCAAAGACTCAGAAATTACTCTGACTGAGAAGGAAGAAGTCCTATGGTGAAAAAAACACCTCTCTGCTTAGCCTGGCCATGGGAGGGCGGAGAGAACTGGAGAGCTCCTGCAGCGCTGGGGCGGCTGAAAACGCCAGGTGATCCAGCAGGGACAGGCAAAACAAGAACTGGGAGCTCATCAGCCAAACTCAGTGTAAAATCAGACATTGCTTCTGCCCAGTGTAGTGTCCTCGCAGGGGAAAACTATCCCTGACACCAGCCCAGCCCTCTGCGCAGGGAGAGCTGTGCCACACGAGCCGTGGGGTGGGAGGCTGAGCCCCAGCGCTCCCCCAGCAATCCCCGCATCCCGGCACGGGGCTGGCGGCAGCCAGGGCAGAGCAGCCTGATTACACCTCCCGCGGTCATTAGTCACAGATCACAACCCTCCTCCTCCTCCATCAGCACCAGCTATTAAGCAGGCATTTCCATACAGCTGGCTAATTTGATAATGCTGCAATTATCTTGGTTTGTTAACAAGATTAAATTGCTAATTGGTTTGATTAAGCACAGAGCTCCAGGCGTGGGGTGCCTCTCAGCTGGCCCCGCATGACCCGATGGATGCCATGCCCAGGGCAGCAGCTCCTCTGCAGAGACAAGGAAACGGCAGGAAGGGTTCATCCTCCCAAAACCTGCTGCCTGAGGCCTCCAGATCCCCCTGTGAGAGGTCCCTCTTCCTGCTCTGAGACAGCTTTGCTCATGTCACCACTGTCACCCAGCTGCTGGCCCAGGAAGGCAGGAGGATGTGGCTTTGGGCCAGAGGATGCTCTGGGGACATCTAGTCTGTCCCAGTCCTGCTGCTTTCTGTTTCGGAGCCCTGCAATTCAGAAATCCCAGAGGCAATGCACCAACTGTGCCTTCACCTGCAGCTGTGTCAACAAATCCTCTGCCTTTCTCTTCCCAGGCACAGGTCCCTGCCTCCTGTGCACAGCATTTCCAGCTATCACCAGCTGTGCTGGGGAGTCTGGGGAGCTCCCAGCACGGGATTAGACTCACCTCTACCCCCCCATGAAGCAGCACCCACCTGAGAGGAGCTGGGCATTGCACCAAAACACACACAGGTCAGGAGCACTGATTGTGGTAAGCTCCTGGCAGTGTGCGTTGGCTGAAATCCTTTGGATTCAGGTCTCTGGGGAGGAAGGGAATTTCCCTCTTTGTCCTAGGTAAGTGCCAGCAAGACAATGGGAGAAGCAGTGAGTGCTGTGCCAGAGAGATTCTTCCCACATCACCTGTTTCCCCAAGGCCAGAGCAGCCTGGAGATGAAGGTGTTCATTTTCTCTGCCTGGGGCTCACCACAGGTCAGGACTCATTACTTCTGCTGGGACAGGCCCACCAGATCTGGTGCTGGGAACGTGGGCAAAAGCTGCACTCAAGAAGCCAGCTTTGAGTTAGAAACATCCATCATGGCACGTCACAGCAGCAGCACCAGTGCAGGGCAGGCAGCAGGTCTGGCTTACTCCATCTTCCCTCAAAGCAAAGGTTTTCAGGCCAGTCACTTTCGGACAATTCCCAAAGGAAACATCCAACACTCCTCAACATCCCAGGGGATGGAATCCAGAGTGTCTCCCCAGGGATCCATCAGCACCACAGAGCATCCTTGCTCCACGCAATGTCCTTTGTTCCACTCTGAAATGTACACAGGACAGAGGATGGAGAAGTCAGGTCTCACCCACAGCACAGCAGAACATATTTAATATTTTCTTGGAGCCTCCCCCTGTGTATGTTATGGTCTGGCTTGGAAGACTGGGTGGTTGGGGTCTGAATACAGAACAGTTTGCTGCTCAAGGGTGATGTGAGACCTTTTCAAGACATGATTCAAACCAGCCTAATAAGAATTACTACAGCTTTGACAACCTTTGAAAGGGGAGGGTTATTTAGCTAGCCTGGCGTAGGAGTGGGAATCTGTAGTCCCAGCAGCATCTCAGCAATCACATCAGTTCCAGAGGAGAAAATACTCTGGGCAGAGCAGATCCACTCCGCAGCACCTCTGCCCACGGTCAGGAGCTATGCACAGCCCTCATCATTCCTGCTGAGGAGCAGCAATATTCCAGGACAGAAATGGAGTCAACAGCATTCTGCTCCCCACCATAAAAGAAATAGATACACACCTCTGCAGAAAAACAAACCATCCTCACAGTTAAAGGTCAACAAATGTCTGAATTCACTCTGTGCTTTCGTCTATGGGATGGTTTATACGAACTCAGCTCCTCACCCGGACCAAGACCCTCTCCAGTGGCAGGGAGAGAGTGGTCTGGGCCAGAGCTGTCTCACACCAGCTGATGCCCTCCAGCATTTTCTTTCTGAAGACACAGGGGAGCTTTGTCTTACGTGGCCAGGATACACCAGTAACCTTTCCCAGTGCCCTCCCACCCTCGCCAGTGAGCGGCAACACAGGACACCACCTCCCACCGTGCTGGGAGGGCAGAGGGGGTCCTGGGATTATGGAGTGGAGGGAGGCAGCGTCTGCCACCAGGGAACCTTCAAGAGCAGGGATGGATCTGTCCCTTCTGCCTGGCTCTGGCACATCAGCCCAGCTGTGCACTGCCCCCAGCCCCCTGCATGGTGTGAAGCCCTGGAGCAGTGGGGGCTGGCAGGGGATGGAATCACAGCTGAGGGATGCCAGAGCAGCCCGTTGTGATTTCTCTCCTGACTAAAATGCTGCCAAAGCTCACAAGCTGCTTGTGACAAAGCCCTTCAGTCTGGCAGGGAACAGCTCTGCCTGCCCCAGCCAAGAGGCAGCAGAGCTGTGCTGAGCTGCTTGGCTCCATCCCGCCTTCATCCCACCAGGAATCCTCAGCAGGCTGCTCTTTGCTGCAGCTGCACAAGGTTGCACACACCCAGGAAGCCTTTCAGGCGCTGGCAGGACTTCCCTGAGCCGCGGAGCCAAAAGGAAGGCAAAGAAGATGAGGCACTGACAGCACCCTGTAGCTGAGGGAGATCCCTACGTGCCAGCAATCTTTTTCCCCATGCAGAAAGAGAGAAAAGGAGACATCTCTTTCCTCTGCAGTAAGCTACACTGCATGAAGACACGTGAGAGCTCAGCAGGAGGCTGGCAGTGGCACAGGCGGGGCAGCTGGGCTTCCTCGTGTCCCATGGCAGGCAGGGCAGCTGGGCTCCATCATCCCTGCCCTCTCTGTAGCCCCATCTCTCAGTAGAGCGCTCCCTCCACAGCCCCTCAGAGAGGCTGATGTCTGTGTTCAGCCAAGCAGCTGGGATGTTCCACCAATAACAGCTCTGGCAAAGGCTGGTGAAACACTCGGAGGCTCACATGAAGCAGTTTGCAGGGAGGAAAGCAGCTCCCATAGGCACCAGCCCTGCACCAGCCCCTGCTCACTCATCAAACTGCAGCACAGATCCTACCTTGTGGCCCACACATGGTCGTAAACTCACCATCACTCCCAAATCCACCAGCACAGGAACAAAGGTACCTGCACACCCCTCCCAAACGGGGCTGCTCACCTGCAGAGAGCCCCTCCCAGCTGAAACCAGTGCCTCCCTTCAGCAAAGTGTTCTGGAAGAGGAGGGTGGGCTATTTATGCTATAGGGCAGCCCAATGAGCTTCTCTTTCTCCCCAGCTCCAGCCACGGAGGGGAAGGCATTTCCCAGCTCCTTCAGGTCCCACCAGCAGCACTGCCTTGGGGAATTCCTGTCTCTTCAGCCCTGCCTGTGCCAAGGCACACACAGATGCTCCTTTCCCTGACATTATGTAGGTTAATAACATGCAATGTGATGGCAAGACACAGGGAACCGCAACGAGATGTCAATATTTAGCTTTTATACATTTGGCTAATTAGGAAGCAACCTGTGATTCCCTGAGAAGGAGGCAGGGCTGCTTCGCCCCTCTCCCTCCCCTTCTGTATGTTCCCCGTTCAGATGGGGTAAACGTCAGCTCCCTATTTCTGGAGTTCGCTGGTCGCAAACGGTCTGTCCCAAAATGCTATTCCCAGGCAGTGGATGTCAGAAATCATTATACTAAATAAAGCTTCATGAATGATTCATGAGGCTGGATTTCACATTAATCAGGGAGAGATGGGCAAAAGCAGCAGAGCATCGCAGGCCACCCTGTCACGTTCCTGCACAGTCGGGCAAACGGGAAGGTTTGGACCTTCAAGGCACAGATCAGAGATATGATGCCAATCAGAGGAGCACCCTGGTCCCAGCATGATCAGAGCCTGACCCAGCAGAGACCGAAAGAGGCAGCGGACTGTTGCCCAAATACCTTTCTGCTTCAGGAACTCCTGTGACTCAATCATGTTAATAAGCCCAGGGCAGCTGGCTGCTGCTCCGAGCATCCCAGGATGCACGACTGCTTTCTGCATGAGCTTGGGACTCCTGTACTGACTCCCTGGCTCTGTGCACGATGGCCTCTAAAAATAGAAAAATGCTTTCCTGAAATGTCATCAGGAGGCTCTTTCCAGGGCTCGGGCAAATGGGGCTTCTGCCTGGATGCCACGCTGCATCCCAGCAAACCAACGGGTATCTTCTTGGGACACAAATGCTACTTCCACTGCTCCAGAGTTTGGAAAGAAGGTAGATGTATCCTCTCTTGGTACCTGAATCTGCCTAAAAGGGCAAGCCCTGAACTCTGTCAGGATCAATGAAAGAATGAGGGATGCCCTCAACATTGCAGCTGGTGGAAGGAGGTACTGAAACGGGGGAATCTGTGTGCATTTTGCAGGAGCATGTGCCTGTACCTCCCCCAGCCATCCAGACTCAGCCAGCAAGCTCTAATCCACCTGCATCCTGCATCCTTGGCTTCTCCTCTGCTGCTTGCTCAAAGATTCCCAGTAAAAAACCCTCAAAACTACAAAAGTCTAGTGACAAGCAGCCAGGATGGCTGTACAGCAGGGAAGAATCCACAGCCAGCATAGCAAACCTGGGCTCTGACATGGAGACAGCAGTGATTCTCCATGCAGCAGCAGAGGAATATCTATCAGGAGACTCAGGAGCTGTCAGACACCCCTGCTCCCCCCTGCCATGGCTCTGCAGCCTTCCCAGGGCTGGCAGTGAGTCACCAGCCCTGAACCACAGAACCACGGCAGGGCTGATCCACTGCCAAGGGCACCTGGGGGGCTTAGGTGGTCCCATGCCAGTCTGGCCCCCCAGAGCCACCCTGCAGCCCTGGGTGTCACGTCACCCCACTCCCCAGCGCTCCAGCATCTCCAGCCCCACATCCTCCTTCTTGAACTGAGGTGTCCTCCCCATGCTGGGATGATATCTTCAGGAGGGAGAGGCAGAGATGGGATGGAGGAAGCCAGCCAGTCCCTGGCATCCTTCAGAGCCTCAAGACCTGAAGACACTCTGGCAGCAGAGCTCTCCCACCACCCCCAGCACTGCCTGAACGTTCTGCAGAGAGCCCGAAAGACAGCATCCTTGCAGAGACAGGAGAGCAGACCCTTCCCTGCACCCAAGCATCTCCAGCTATAGTTGTTCCTGCATGTTCATCCCTGTCAGCACAGAGGCAGCTGGAAGCAGAGCTGGACTGGGAGCAGGGCGCTCACCCAGAGCCTCAAACCACTGGGGCACTTCCACCTGCAAAACTACCATAGTGATAATTCACCAGCAATTTATATTTCAGCTGTGTCGTCACAGCTGGGCAGAGACTGAAGAGCCCCAAACCCAGTGGCCATCCTGTCTCCGGCTCTGGTGGAGAGGCAGAGCCTCAGGGCAGGTTTGCTGCCCCTGCTTCCACCAGTGCCAGGCCCTCACCTGGGTTTGCTGTGGGATGAAATTATCCACAGGATCAGATAAACCTCAGAGAAATCACCCTTTAACTTGACCCCCTTATTGCAAGAAAAGACTGATTTCCAATTTGCCTCATTGTATCATTTCTAAATACTAATTTATAAGGCATTTCCACGTGCAGTGCAGCACAGGGGCAGGTGATGGACCTCCCTGCTCCACCCAGCCTGGCCTTGCTGGCAGCAATCAGAGGCCACCTCTGGCTCCCTCCGTGGCCATGGCCTTGGTGTGCACAGCTATCAATAGCAAAATGCAGGGCAAGTGTCTTCACTGCACAAGCCTGCGGAGAGTCAAAGCTCAGCTGCACTCTTGGTTACTCGCATCATTCAACCTGCAGTATTGTAAGGCTTAATTACAATTAAAGTTGTGCTTCTATCTTCACCTGTCTGTCTCCTGGCAGAGAAAGCAAGAAGTGAGCCCATGCTGCCTGTGCAAGTGTGGGTGTGATGACTGGGTTTTGTGGCTTTCTCTGTACTGGTAAATGAAGTGTGACCAGGCTGACGCTGGCACCAAAGATGGGTGTCAGGGAATAGAGCATGTCCTGCTGTTAACCTCTCCTCTGACACCACGCTGCCCTTCTGCCAGTGGCAGCTCCTAGCCCTGCTGGGAATGGTCTGGAGAGGGCTTGGCCTGTGGGAAGTCCTGGCCCAAGATGCTCCAGCATGTTAGTGATGAGCCTGGGAATAGCCTTTGTTTTTGGTGAATTCAATTTTGGTGATGTGCCCTGGGTGCTGGAGGACGGTGAGACAACGTGGGGCAGAGACAGAGCAGACAGAGGGGATGCAGCACATGGAGACTGCAGGTTGCTGTAAGATGGAGGCAATCCATATGCTCAAGGCATGTGGGAACTCGCCAGATAGTAAATCAGTGCTCTGAAATGCCTGACCTTACACTGCAGCATCTCCCTGCTCCCTCGCTGCAGGCTCTCCATCTATATAAAAAATAGCCACTGCTTTGGTACGACTCTTCAGATTTTCTCATGTTTCCAGTTAGAGTTTTGGAGTCCAACCACAAGCCAAGGTCTCCAGCAAGTTCAGTGAATGTTCATTAATCTTTCCTGGTTCAGGCACCCCGTGGTCTCAGTAAAACTCGAGTCCAGAAGAGTTCCAGGCTGTCAGAGGGATGGGCTGTCGCAGGCCATACTGAGAGCCAGTCCCAGACCTGCTGCAGAGGGATTCCAACACCTTACTGCAGGAGGCTGGATATGCAGGTGTATCCAAGGGCTCCAGAGACTGAATGAAGTTGGTTAATTAATTTCCAGCAGGGAGTAGGCTGATATCCCCCTGTCAGCAGCATCTACAGATACCCTGGGGCTCTGGGAGGAAGATGGGGGTTGTAGGGATGGAATCCCCTGGAGTTTGTGTCCCCACTTTTCTCCTGCTGCTCAGAGGATGCTGCCATCACAGCTCAGCTTTCTCTCTTGCCACCCCATGAACTGGCTCCAGGGAGAGGCATGGAAACTGGGACAGTTGATGGCACAAGAATCAGAACAGCCAATGGCACGGGAAGGAAAAGCCCAAACCCCTTCGGCTGGAGCAACCTCCTCCCAGAGCTTGGGGAACAAACGCACCAGCGAGCACAGAAACCACCAGGAAAAAACAGTATTAAGGAAAGCCCATGTATTTAGTATTAAGTCTTTGCCACTGAGAAACACAAGACCAGGCTTTTGCGTCTGCCCTAATTTAGCTCTTTCCCTCTGGAAAGGACTATTTGTGAAATGCTTTGTGCTCATGTCCCCGGCATTAATCAGCCCCTGTCAGCCGCCAGCTCCGCGGATCCCCCTGCACTCGCAGGTGCGCAGCTCTATCCCACCCTCCCACGTGGCAGGTACCCAGCGGCTCTGGCCTTTCACAACAGATATCCAAGGGGCTCAAAAATGCTGGAAGATTTTTCTTTTAATTAGAGGAGCTCTGGAGACATGCTATATTCATATGTATTTCCTGCTATTTTTTAATTTATTGCTACATCAGCTATTTAAAAAAAAAAAAAAAAGGCAAAAAGAAGAAAGGAAGGGAGCTGCCACAAGCTGAGCGCCTTTCGGGATGACTCACTGCAGCACTGAAATGGCTGCTGGCTTCAGACTCACCCTGCCTCTGCAATTTGCTTCCAGACTGCAGAAGAGACCACGGCAAGAGGTTTCGCCCCCCATCCCCGCGCGGAGGATTTGCCGTGTGGTTATCGACATAATCCGCCCCGGGCTTCGGCGGGCGGAGACCTGCCTTCCTCAAGAGAGGAAGATGGGGAAGACATGAAAGGAAGAGATGGCGAGGCATTTCCAGCTGACCTGATTTTCTGCTTGTTCCCATCTCCACATCACTGCCAGTTAGCTCAGGAGCGGCAGCGAGGGCACGGGGCTGGCCCGTGCCGTGGGGAGCTGTGCCTTACCAGGGCCATCGCAAACACAGCTGTGCCAAGGAAGAGCCCTTACACCTCAATTTGCTGGAAAAGAGCCTTAAAATGGGAGTCTCCCTTTCCTGCCACAGCTTGCCAGTGTCAGTGCGAAGGCAGGCCAGCAAGCTCTGGTTGGCTCGTGGCAGAGTCAGGCCTTTTGCCTCTGAATTTGTGCAGAAAAGGGAAAATTCACCTCAGGTGCCATTGATTCAGCAGCCAAGTCCCCTCTGAAGGGTGCCGTGATGCCAGCACAAACTTGCACGGGGCCTCTGCAGCCTGGGAAGTGAACTTCCCTTCTCTGCAATTGCTTCCAGCCAGAGCTTTGAGCTGCAGCAGGAAATATGGAGGTGTCTCCTCTCCATGTCTCCCCAGCCCCTTCCCAGGGTGATCCCTCCAGTCATAAGGGCAATAAGGGCAGAGCCCCAGCAACTCCCTTCCCACTCATGATTCCGCTCCTCCACATGGCCCAGGGACACTCAGCAAACCCACTGGTACTGCGAGAGCTGATTTTGGGGGGGACAGGGCTGAGGTCTACTCTGTAGTGGAGCATAAACAGGGCTCTGGTGCAGACACAAAGTGCCAGATGGAGTGGGTGCCCTTGCAGCGCCAGGCACAGCTCCTTCCCTGAAAAATGGCTGGATGAGAACTATTTTCAGAAGGGAAAAGAAAATTCACCCTGATCACCATATGTCAGTGACAGGCAGAGAAAACCCCACGTGGGAGCCAGCCCTCCTCCTACCCCACGGGCTGCACCCCGCTGGGGCTCAGCACCCACCATCAGCCAGGCTCGCGGCTGCCTGGAGCAGACAAAGATGGGCATGTTTATCTTGCAGCTTCCAGGAATGCTCAGCCATCTCTAATTGCCATAAAAATAAATGCTTTTTGCTTCATATCACAGAACAGAGGAATTTCCCTTCGGTTTTTTTTTTTTATTTTTTATTTTTTTCCTCTTTTCTGAGGCCTCCCTCAAAGTCATCCCTTCCCCCTCCCTCCGCTGCCTCCTTGCCATGTAAACAAGCACAGGCACACACAGTCTGACACATCTCACACATGGAGACACGCTGATGGCCCTGCAGCGGCCAGCACTGCCTGGCACAGGGACAGGACTGGCAGCACACGCGGGAGGCGGGCGTGCGGGCAGGGGGAAGGATGCTCGCCACTGAAAAGAGCTCTCAGTCCGCCTCGTGCAAGCCTGGAGAAGGTTGAGAGCCCTCAGGCTCCAGCCCCTCGGACTGCAATCAGCAAGCCGATGGAAGGGATGCAGAGGGTGCTGTGAAGTCTCGCCCCGTGCGAGCCGCCTGTCTGACACAGCCGCTCTGTGCTGGCTGCCGGAGCAATGAGCCATCGCTGCGGGGACATGCAACCCCGGCCGTCGCCCAGGGAAGGTCCCTTTCCTATCCTCTCCTTCCCGTCCCTCTGCTCCAGCAGCTGACTTCTGGGAGAGCTGATGTGCTTGCAGAGCTCCCCGGGCTGTCTGGGGATGGCCCCGGGCGGCGGCGGCAGCTCGCTGACCTGAAACCCAGCGTGTGCCATGCCCGGGACTCGCTGCCTTTACCCACCTCCCAGTGAGCCTTCAGACAGACACCGAGGAGCTCACCAAGCCAGGGCAGCGCTTCCCCGCGGGGCTGCCCCGGTGCCCTACACACTCCCTGTTCCAAGGAGCAAGATGGAGATGGATCGCATGGAATGCGACTGCGAGGGCAGGGGTGCATCGTGTGCCCGGCGCAGGGCGGCACTGCTGCCGGGGCCCTGCTCGGCCTGAACGCTCACGGCCGGGACCGCCCGGCACTCCCAGTTCCGGGGGCTCAGCCCCGAGGGCAGCGCTTGCCACCCGGGCAGCTTCGCTAAGGACTGGGGTAGCCCAGGGCCGGGTGAGACGGGTACCCCCAACGCGGCTGTCACAGCCATCCTGCGAGCTCTCCCGGCTTCCAAGGGACTTCCAGCAGGTAAGACTTCAGGAAAGCCAGGGGTACCCTCGCCTGGTCCAGATTCCCGGCTCGGTTCCGCGTGACAGTTGTGGTGATGCCTTCGCAGGGGACACCGCCGGCCTCGCACGGAGCTGTGCCGACCTCTCAGCCGGTTTTGACAAAAGCAGGTCGCTGGTCTTGTCCGGTGGGCTCCCCCCGGGCATCCTTAGCCCTGTCCCCTATACAGAGCTCGGGAGGGGCTGAGGGGAGGCAGAGGCAGCCAGGAACCGGGCACCGGCGGTCTGGAACCGGGGACTGGGAACCGGGAATCGGGGACCGGGCTCTCCCCGACTGTTCCCGCGCCGCGGCGCCGGCGGGCGGGCGGAGGGCGGCACCGGGAAGGGCGGCGGGCGGGACCCCCCGGNGGGACCCGCGGCACTGGCATCCCGGGGCGCGGCGAGGACCTTAAGATCGGTAACACAGGGACCGGGGCAGCTGCAGCCCGGGTACCCGGGGTACCAGCACCCCCGGGCATTGCAGGGGTCAGCACCCTGGGGTGCGTCGGGGACCCGGGGCACCGGCATCTCGGGGTGAGAGGGCAACCGGAGCAGCGGCATGCAGGGATGAGCGGGGAAGCGAGGCACCGACATCCCGGGGTAAGCGGGGAGCCGCCGTGCCAGCATCCACACCCCGGGATGCTGCTGGGTGCCAGGGCGCAGGGACACTCCTCCCTGTCCCTCTGCGGGCGGGTGTAGGGGAGTCCCTCGCCTCGGAGCCTGCCTCCCCCGGGGGCTGCATTCCCCCTCCCCGGGGAACGGAGCACGGAGGTCCCTCTGGAGATCTGTGCACGGGCAGCGTGAGACCTGGGAGTGGAGGCTGGCACAGCGCTGGGCTGTTGGTAATCACCCTCTCCTGCACCCGAGGCGAGCAGAGAGTCTCCCGTCATCTCCATCTCCAGCTCTTGGCATTTTGGTGGCCTCTCAGTGTACAGCAGCAGCTTATGCTCTGCCTGCAGGGAGTAGCCAGAAGTGGGAATCCCCCTTCCATTCTCCCCACTGCCTTCCTGGCAAACCCCCGCACCGCTCAAGGCAGGGCTTGGTCCTCAGCATCTCCAAGCCGATGAGCACAGAGACGCTCAGCAATGGGGATGGGGCTCTGCAGGGACAATTTTGGATGACCAGAAGGCAGATGTGTCCCCAGTCCTGTCCCAGCATACGGGGACACCACCCTGCAGGAGCTGGGAGGCCACCCAGCCCCACTGGCCCCCTCAGGTACTCAGCAGGGGACCCACAGTCCTACCCCAGTCCCGTGGATATCCTGCACAGGATCTCCTCAGTGGTTTGCAGCCGCCACCTCTGCACACCTGGGACGTGCACGGTCACAAGCCCCGGGTGACAGAGCATTTAGGTCTAGGCTACGGGCAAAGGATAAGAGATTCCTCCTCCTCTACGCATTTCTAATGGCTCCTTTGAGACAAGCCACACGACTCCCTGCTGGGAAGCATCGCTGAGCTGTAAGTACAGGGTTTTTCCTTTGGACTGTTAATCTAAATCCATTGTACCTGGTTGGAAAAGACCCTGTGTGCAATGCTCCCTGCACTTGCTGCATCCTCACTTGAATATCTATTAGCACTTTCCTTCCCACTCCCTTGAGTTCCCTCTGTCAGGTAGAATAAATATACATAACTTCCATGTGAAAGCCTTTGAGAAAAAAAATATGTTGTCAAGGGAAACTCTTCTAGCATTTCTTATAGACATGCTTGATCTGTTTTATATTTGATTTTTACTGTCATAAATGCATTTATCAGGGATTTTTTTCTCCACAAGATAGATATTAATTTGAACGCCCAACACCCAGCTCACACTAGGCTTGTGTAATTCTGACGGTTGTCTCAAAATAGCTTACAACATATTTCAACATTTATCAGAAAGAGACTGGCTTTATCTGTTCCGTTTTTCCAATCATTCATGGAAATTTTGGGTCAGCGAAAGGAAAATTTTGCAAATTCACTTTATCCCAGACAGACACATTTGTATTCTCTGTCTGTCATGCTTTTAAATAAAAGTCACCCAAGCTTCCCAAAGTAAGCTTCTGTTTCCCAGCTGATACACCTGCAAATGTGAATGGGGGTGCACGCTTTGATGGTCCAACAGGGGAGATCACACTGGGTCCCAGTTCAAAGCCCAGCTTTGTTCTAAAGCTGAGCTTAGCTGTTCATGAAACAAACAGGCAAGAGAGTTATAAAACTATTAATTGCTGCTTTAGATTCCTAGATGAAAGCTGTATGTGGGCAGAAATAATTTGGTCTATTCAGAAGCGCACATCGGAAAGGAACATCTCTGGCGGTTCGTGACCCTTCTCCTTGCTCTGCTTCCAGTGCAGGAGGGATGGAGGGATTTCCCTGGGGTACAAAGATGGCAGGGTCCTGACATCCACCCTTTTGTTTTGAGCTGGGAGAGAGGTAGGAGCCATCTCCCTTCTGGCTCTCAGGATTTGGCAAGCCTCACCCGGAGCCACAGCCGTGCACTGGGGATGGTCTGGCTGAGCTGGAGCAATGCTTCAGGCTTGTTCTGCCATCCTGGGCTGTCCCGTGCCCCAGCCCAGCTCCCAGATCACCTTGCCTTTGATTTTGGTGGCATTTAGCCTGACCTTTCAGAGAGGCTGCTCTGTAGGGAGGGTGCAGAGAGAGTCTGAGGCTGGTTTTGGGATAAGCTGGATCCCACAGATGCACCTCCAGGGCCCCCCATCTGTGTGTGTGCTTATAGCCTGAATGCATGAGCATCCTTCTGGAAGGAACCTGGATTAGTCATCCCTACCCCACAGATGGGCTGTGTGATGTCTTCTCTGGAAAAGCTAATCTGTCACTGAAATTCCAATTTATCCCTGAAAAGAAGTGTTTACACCCCTTCTTCTCCCTTGCTTTTGGCTTAAGCATTAAAAAAATTGATCCTTCTTCTTCTCTCCCCTTTGAAAGGCAAGACAATGAGTCTGTTAAGCTCTGAGGTTTATCACGAGCTGGTTGCCTCCTCCAGATGTGGTGTAACGGAAGTGCTGGTTGTGGTGCAAAGCTGTGTCTTTAAGGAGCCCTGGCCAGGAGATGCAGTGGAGTTCGCAGATGCCTTTGCCAGGCTGTTTCACACAAATCTGGCATTTCCTGCACCCACAGCCCTGCTCAGCTTAAAAACTCCTCCGGGGCTTTACCAAGCTCCATTACCTGCTCCTCTGCAGCTCTGCTCTGACCTCCAGATTTAGATGTGACCATGTCCCCCAGGTCCCTCCCAGTCTGACAAACCTTTTACACCGAGTTTCTCAGACTGGAAAGCAGGCAGAGCCCTGGTGTTTGCCCCATAAACCCTGTGAGACAGCTGGTGAGGGAGAAAGGGTAGCAATGGAGTCCACAGGACTCCCCTGGGTGGAGGGACCCACCTCGTGTCACTGACCTGGCCTTGGCCCTCGGCGGCTGCTGAGGGACCAGGCTGTCCTGTGTGGGGTCTGCTGGCACCTCAGCATCACTGCAGGGGCTGCAGCCTATTTTCCCTCGGCTCCTGCTCCCTGTCTGTGCCCTCTGACGCTGCAGCCCCTAAAAGCTTGGGAAATTCTGTGGGTGATGCAAGACAGGAAAAAATGTAATTCCTCAACCAAGTGAGCAAAGCAGTGTCCCTCAAACCCCACCACTCCGTTCCAGGAGCAGGAGGATCCCCTGAGTACAGGGCTGCTCCATGTGTCCCCTGGTTGTTTTGATTAATAAGGCAGGAGGAGAAATCTGATTTCAAGGTGGTGCACAAAGATCACAACCCTTTTTATTTGCCTTTTTTCTCTAAATTTCTGGTCAAGACAGGTAAATGCATCTGAACGTGTGGGAATGCTTCTCTTCCTTTGATGCTTTAACTGTTTCTCATTAGAAAATAGAATTTCTGCTGCACGAAAAAGCCCAGCTCCCTGAAACTTACAAATTCCTAAAGCACAATAGAAATATTTCCCCATCGACATACAGATTTTATTCAGTCATCAATGATTCTGAATCATGCTTTTGTTGGGTTTCAACATTATCAAAATAATCTTAATATTTTACATGGCAGAACACACAAGAGGAAACAAAACAGACAGATGAATTGTTTTGACACTTCTTCCTCTCAGATTCTCCCTAAAATTGACACCTTCTGTGACAATACTTTGATTTTGGCAAAACTGCCTGTGCTGCTGGAAAGATTGCACCATCTAAGGACTTTTTGACCAGGTCTAATTAGCAGCATAGGTAGTGGGGCTACAAAGCACTTTGGCAGAATCGCAGCGGTGGTGATTTGACAAGATCTAATTTTTCCTCCGGGAGACTCTTTGGGGAATAAATCTTCTCTTCAGTGACTAATTACCTGTTTGAAGAAGGAGAGCCCCATGGGTGAGGTGCTGGAGGTGCATTAAACTGCCCTCCTTAGGCCATTAACAACCTGCAAAGGGAGAAATTTTAGGAGGTAAAAAAGCAAGGGAAAGTTTCACCAGGAAGAATCATTGGCTTTTCCTTTTTTAGCTTCCATACCGCAGGAGAACAACTGTCTAAAGCTGTTTCTCTCCCCTTCTCTCCCCTTGGTCCTCACTTTTCAAAATGCAAACATCCCTCCTCACTCCCCACGGTGCTTCTGGCCCCCCCTCACCCAGGAGCACCCAGACCTGGGGGAGCCCTGCGTCCCCTCCAGCCCCGCTGTCTCATCCACAGGTGGAACCCGCTCCTGCTCTGCTGATCATGGTCAACAAGACCTTAAATTACTGGGGTCCCAGTTTTGAGGAGGACGTTATCAACATCAACGTGGGCGGTCTGAGGAGGCGGCTCAGCTCCAGCGCCCTCTCCAAGTTCCCCGACACCCGCCTGGGCCGGCTGCTCTCCTGCGACTCGGAGGAGTCCATCCTGCAGCTCTGCGATGACTACGATGTGAGCGCCAGGGAGTTCTACTTTGACCGAAACCCCGGATTCTTCCTCTATGTCCTCCACTTCTACCAGACGGGGAAGCTGCACGTCATGGAGGAGCTGTGCGTCTTCTCCTTCTGCCAGGAGATCGAGTACTGGGGCATCAATGAATTCTTCCTGGACTCCTGCTGCAGCTACCGCTACCACGAGCGCAAGCTGGAGAGCCGGCACCACAACTGGGATGAGGAGAGCGAGGTGAGCAGCGTGGACACATCCCCTGATGAGATCTCTGACATCAACCACGACCTGCTGCGCTACAGCACGCTGCGCTGCGGCAACGTGCGCAAGCGGCTCTGGCTCACCATGGAGAACCCCGGCTACTCCATCCCCAGCAAACTCTTCAGCTTCGTGTCCATCAGCGTTGTGCTGGTGTCCATAGCCACCATGTGCATCCACAGCATGCCCGAGTACCAGGAGGTGGATGAGAATGGCAACGTGCTCGATGAACCCATCCTGCACAAGCTGGAGTATTTCTGCATCTCCTGGTTCACCTTTGAAGTATCCTCCCGCCTCCTGCTCTCGCCCAACCCCAGGAAGTTCTTCAAGCACCCGCTGAACCTGATTGACATTGTCTCGGTGTTGCCCTTCTACTTCACCCTGCTGGTGGATGTGACCATGGGCAGTGACTCGGAGCTGGGCAACCTGGGCAAGGTCGTGCAGGTGTTTCGGCTCATGAGGATATTCCGGGTGCTGAAGCTGGCTCGGCACTCCACTGGACTGAGGTCGCTGGGGGCCACCCTGAAGGTAAACTGGCTCTCTATCTCCTTATCTATTCCTTTAGTCTCTGGGAGAGAAGGACATCTCTGGCATGGCTGGGGGATGTGGAAGTCCCTGTTTGCAGTGAGCTCCCAGCTCTGGGTGAGCTTGCTTGGGGTGGTGGGTTGGGCTGTTGGTTGTTTGCTAAAGCAAACAAACGTGAGGAGCACTGACTGCAGGAGTGCCCTGTACACACACAGCACAAGTCCACCCTGTTCTGCTTCCTCAGCACTGGTGCTTGCAGGGTCTCAGCCATCCCACTGTGGTATGAAGGCCTCATTGCACAGCACTGGAATGGACTCAACCATGCGTGGGTGGATGGGGATGTCTCACCAGAAGTGAGTCAATGCCTAGCTGGACTGAGAGTGACCTGCTGAGCAGGTAGCAGGCCAGCCAGCAGCTGGGTGTACTGCCAGCACCAGGGTGTATGGCTCAGGGCTGCTCCTGTCCCCAGTCTGGGAAAAGGGGAAACCTCCTAAGGGCATGCTGCCATCTGACCAGAGGCCAGTGTCCAACCCCTGGTGTCTGCCCATTTAGGGAAACATAGAAATCCTGGTCCAGCTAAGTTGATACTTGAATGCTTCAGGATACAGTGAGGTTGGGACTGGCACAAGGCAGCAGCAGAAAAGCAAAGGGTGAGATGCATGGCCTGGGACAGCCAGCCCCAGGCAGGCTGTACGCCCTCAGCAGAGCCTGGGTTACCAGCAGATGCCCCTCAATGTGATGGAAAACTTGGCATGCAGGGCTGAGGGAAGCTGGTCCCAGGACCACGTGGTCCTCAGGAGGAAGGTCTGGAGGAGGAAATGCTGACCGTGTGGAGGACCAGGGTTCAGGTATGCCTAGAAGCAGCATCCCTGTAGGTTTGGTGAGAGGGTCTGCACCCCCATAACATGCCCCAAGGCTGTGTTTCTCCAGACCCCCATCCACAGTACCCTTGGCCTCTTCAGGCAGACCAAGGGCAACTTGAAATCTGTCATGCAATCCTCACTATCGTGGTGCTGCAGCCAGACCTCCATCCCTGCAGCTCAGTGGTGAAGCAGGACCAGCCTCCACACCCAGTGTAGTTCTGCTCACCCCCACCATCTCTCCCCTCCATCCCCCTTCTGCTGAGGGCCATGTTCCTGAATCTGGGGAGAAGGAAACTCACCTCCTGTGCTTACACAGAAAATCCAGCCTGGTGCAGAGGCCAATTAAACTCGTCCTTTAATTGTCCCTGGTTCTTGGTGACCACATCAATAGGAATCCTAAAGCTGATCCTTGAGCCTGCTGAGACTCAGAGTGACACATGCTCCCAGTGCCCCACCACACATGGGGCTCATGCTGGGTATGGGGGGTGATCACCAGGGCAAACACCTCATCTCTGCCCCTGGGCCTCATGTTCAAACCGGAAAACTGTGTTTTCAAGCACTGCTTGCTCAAATATCCCTGTGCTTTCCCCCCTTCAAACAACTGGTGTATCACACGAATGGCCAAGGAAGCAATCTTTGCAACGGAGCCTGAAATTCAACCAAAGGGCCGCTCTCCTCCCACTCAGTGCCTGGCATGGTGCTGCTCCCTCTGAAGGGCCATGACAGGGATGAGTAGCTGGGGACACCCTGTTTTCGCACCTGCAGCAGCAGGGCTGGCATGGGATGTACTGGCATCAGCAGGACTCAGCCGCTGGGGTTGGACCCATTCCCTTGGCTGAGTCATGGAGAAAAGCAACTGTTGAGTGTGAGTGGGGTTGATGATGGGCAGCAGAAAAGGTCTTCTGCCAGCTTCTGCTGTGAAGCAGGATCAGCCCTGCCCAGAACTAATCTTGCAGAGCCCACAGAGCATCAAAATATTCCTGGCATCCTCAAAACCTGCTGAAAACAGAGTCCAGGAAGGGTTGTTTGAAATGAAGATGCCTGAAGATCTACCTGCATCATACTTCTGAACACTCACCTTGAAAGAGCACTGACAAGTGACAGACCCAGGTAACACTGCTGGTGAAATTTAAGTAAACTTGCACACATGGAAAGGGCTCCCTAAGTCCTGTCAGTTCTCCATCTGAGCATGAACACCACCTTTCAGCAGAGCAGGCACTGATGGGCTCGTGTGCATATTACTAAGCAGCAAACGAGATCCGGGGAGCCGGCAGTGTCCCGGCTCCGGCTCCTGACGAGCAGCTGATTCACCCAGTGACGTGCTGGAAAGTGCCCCTTCCCAGGGACTCCGTAGCCAGCTCTAAATGGGGATGAGCAAAGACACATATCTGATGCAGCAGCTTGGCATTGTGATGTAGTGGGCACATAAATTACAACGTCTTGTTAATCATAATTTACTTCCTATTGCGAGAGCAGAAAGCAGGAGCAGAGCAGTGAAGGCTGTTAACAGCCAGGAAGCGAGAGCGATGGCTCTGGCAAGCTGAGTGATTGTTCCCCTGCCACCAAAGTGCTAGGAGAGGGAATTCTGCCATTTGTGCATCGTAAACCCTGAACAGTCCTCAGATTGCTTGAGGCCTGATCCACAGTGTGTTTAATTTGAGGAGAGGCTTCCTACACGTCTCTGCTTTTCCTCCCCGCCATGCCCGACATCCATTACCGCTCCTGCAGCTCCGCGGGTGCGGGTTTGGAGCCCCTCTCCCACTGGCAGTTGATAGATGTTGGTCCCTGGGTAATTACAGCACATACAGGGATCTTCAGGAGTTGCTGTCTGTCCCCTCAGGGCCCTAAATATGTAAAGAGGTTGAAACTGCACATCACATCTCACCCTGCTGTCACTACCATGGGCCATCTTTGCTCAGTCTCCACACCGGTATTTCTGGAAAGACTCTAACTGGGCTCTTCCATTCCAATTGTCTTCTGCTGTACTGGAGGACAGATGTGCATTTGGCAGGAACTTGGAGAGACTGCTGCTTGGAGGGCTTTTTACTGGAGTCTTTTATTACCTAGCATTGCCTCCCCCAAGGCTGGCTACTTGCTAAGCCTGCAACCCACCCAAACCCTGGCTAAAAGTGCATCCCACCCAAACCCTGGCTAAAACTGCATCCCACCCAAAGCCTGGCCAAGCCTCCATCCCACTCGATCCTTGGCTAAACCTGCATTCCATCTGAACCCTGGCTAAGCCTGCATCCCACTCAAACCCTGACTAAAACTGCATCCCAGCCAAACCCCAGCTGCAGCTGCCTTCCCCCTCAATCAATGGGCAAACCAGAAGTTTTGCAGATAAATGGCTGGAAATAGGTGGCAGCCAGGGCCTGAGGATCAGCTGGGAGATTTCTGGAGCCTTCCCTGTGCTGCAAACCCTGACCCTGCTTGTAAATTGAACCAGCAGGAGCTATGGAGCTGCCTGACTTCCCCTTTACCTTCACCCTCCAACACATCCCAGGGCCAGAACTGATACTCTTTAAAAATGTATGAGGTTATTCAGGGCTGCTGGTCCCCAGCTGGGATGTGCAGACCTGCTGTTAACTTCCAGCCAGGAGCAGGTCTTTCTTGGCCAAGTGAGACATCCTTGGCTCTGAGCTGTTTGTCCTCCTCGAGGAGCTCCCTTGGCACTGCTATAGGGCATTTGCAGCCACAGGTGAGGGAGGAGAAAGAGAAGGAGGAGGAAGGGGAGGAAGAGGAGGTTATTTGGTATTACTGGCATTAGCTGAGCAGCTTTTGCCAGCTGTCTAAGCAAAGTCTCCTCACTCCCTGCCACGAATCCACCTTCTTTAAGTCTCATCCTGACCACAGAAGACTTTTCCCACATCTGCTGCTGTTTGCTTTGCTCAAATGTTGTTTCCTTTAGCCATTATGTGGTCTCCAATAAAGCATTCTCTGCTTGTTAGGAGACTGGGAAAAAATCCCCACAGTCAAAGCTCTGCTTTCCTTTCCCCAAAAGATGAAGAGCAAGCTGGCAGGTCAGTGGGTAGAAACATCCAAAAAATTCACTTGTGGCAGTCAAAAAGGGATTGGACAAGCCATGCTGGGAGGATGGCGGTGGCAGTCTGTCCCCTGGCAGTCCCTTCCCAGCATGACTTGCTGCCTTTTCCCCCTGGGCTTCTGGCACAGGTTTATACTTCGTTCAAATATTAGAAATGTACAAAGAAAGATTGCAGCACAAAGGTTTTAGGTTGAAACCAGAGAAACAATGGCTGTGTTCAAGGAGCATTGCACACCTCTGCCATCAGAGCTGGGTGTCCCATGGCTCTATTCCCAGCAAGGCTCCCAGACCCCTTGGGCTGTATCTCATCAAGCGGGGGCTTGCAGCACCCTGTAGGATGGGTGCTAAAACCAGCTCATGCTGACACTGGGTGGATCCCTGGACTGACCTGATGACCAGGGACGTTTGGTTTCATGTCAGCTCTGATGTTTACTTGGAGTCTCTGACAGAGGAGCAGCAAAACCTGAAGGGAATGTAATTACCTCAGAAACAGTAGTTTCTACACGTGTATAACAAAGGGTTTCATGGATGCTGAGGCTCAGTGGTGGTGGGGTTCAGGAGGGCTCAGGGGTCCCCAGGGAGCCTGGGCTGAGACCTGGGTAAGAGCTGAGCTGAGCTGAGCCTGAAGTGGAGGCCACGTCCTCCCTGTGAGCAGTGCCAGCGACTCAGGAAGGTACAAATTGCTTCTTTTAGTGGCTGCCTATTAGGTGGTTTCTGGGGACCTGCCAAGATAAAAGGAAAATGTGCTAAATATTGTTAGCTGAGATCAGGCCAGAGTGAGTGCTGCAGGCAGGGGAGCAGCCTCTGCCGGGGATCCCTGGTTGGGGAGCACAGATCTGTCTCCCTCTCAGCACTTGCAGACTGGTGGAGTGCAGAGAGGCAGCTGTGGGTGTCAGGAACGATTCCTGGCTGTACCACTCACTCCAGATGCGTGTGACCCATGCATTCCCCAGCCCATCCCAGCCCACCCCTGGAGCAGGACATCCCACAGCAGAGGTGGATAGAGGCACTGAGATCCCTGGTGGAGGTGTGCAGGGAGTCTGTGCAGGGCTGTGTTTGCACTGTGGGATCTCCGTGTCCTGGCCGTGCTGGGCGTGGTGGCCCCTACTGACCAACGCTCTGCTTTGCCTTCCAGCACAGCTACCGGGAGGTGGGGATCCTGCTGCTCTACCTGGCCGTGGGGGTCTCTGTCTTCTCTGGAGTGGCCTACACTGCTGAGAAGGAGGAAGACGTGGGCTTCGACACCATCCCAGCGTGCTGGTGGTGGGGCACGGTCAGCATGACCACCGTGGGCTATGGAGACGTGGTGCCCGTCACCGTGGCGGGGAAGCTGGCGGCCTCGGGCTGCATCCTGGGGGGCATCCTGGTCGTGGCACTGCCCATCACCATCATCTTCAACAAGTTCTCCCACTTCTACCGCAAGCAGAAGGCGCTGGAGGCGGCCGTGAGGAACAGCGGGAAGAAGGACCCCGAGGACGTGGGGAGCATCTCCAGCCGCGACCGAGACTCGGAGGCTCTGAGCGAGACCTCCCTGGATAGGGGCAGCCCCGACCGCCGTGGTCTGACCCCCGGTGCCCACCCCAGCCCCTGACCCCTCGCACTGTGACCCTGGGGCACGCGGGACCTGCCTGCTCACGGTGAGCATGGCACCGGGACACGACGGAGGAGCCACGGCCGGCATCACCCCTGCCCTCGAAGGACAGGAGGGGTTGGAGGAGATGCCCAGTGGGTGCTAGCTGCTTCCAGACCCTGCGCCTGCCTGGACATGTCTCAGCCTTCACCCTGCTCACCCGTGGCTGCAAAGGGGGAGCTGTGATGCTGGATATACCCCTGCTAGAAAGGGAGGCAGAAAATAAGAAATACAAGTGACCCGTGATCAGGCACTGCCCCAGCTGTATGGAGGGGGATTTTCCTCTGCCCTGAGGTTTTATGTTGTCCGGGTGAGCTTAAATAGCTCAAGGGTGAGGCAGCCCTCAACCAGGCTGGCAGCCCTTAGAGATCCTGTGCCAGGTTGACAACTCTAGCCCCAGCTTTGTCCTACCCCTAGCTGGAAACAGCCTCAAAAGGCTCAACTGTCCCCCCAGCCATAAAAGAAAGGGGCTTGGGAATGAGTCTGTATGGGAGAAGAGGTAGTGTCCAGCTCAGGGTGAGCCCCATGGTCCCCAGCCCTTGCAGTGGGATCAACTGGACCTCACCTTCTTTCCATTGCAGCTAGGATTTATCTGCTCTCCTGCACTTCCACTGCTGGCACCCCCAGGGATCCGGGGCTGGGGCAGTGCTGGGAGTGTGGCACAGCTGGGAGCACTGCTCGCGCGTGGGGCAAGGACACCAGCCAGGGATGACCAGGCAGAAGGAACACTGTCCTCTGAGGCAGCAGCAGTCGGAGGGACTCAAGCTAGGGGAACTGAGGAGTCAGTACCAGTGGGGCTGTCCCCCAAGCCCTGGTCTCCCTCACCACAGCCCCCAGCCTGGCTTAATTCTGCCTCTTCTCTCCCTGTCTCAGGGCCAGGCAGGGGCAGGAGGGTTGTAAGGAGGGGGTCACACTGTCCCGGGCGTCCCCACAGGGAGCTGAGCTCCCCGGGTGCCGCTGCACTCCCCTTCCCTCTGCAGGGAGAGAGCTGCGGCAGAGGGGACCTTGCACTGCTCCTTGTCACCGCAGCCTTTGAGCACCTCACAGCCAGGCAGGGAGGTCGGCCTGGAACACCAAACCCCCTTCCTGCCTGGCCCCCCAGCCCACCTGAGCACTTTCGGGGCTGCTCCCAGCACAGCATTAATTCCCTACAGAGCTTTTCCTTGCCCCCCCACCTCCCGTTCTCTGTTTGGAAATCGTGGAGCTCCGTTGCACACAGAGGAGTGCACCCAGCAATGCCTGTTCCGAGCAGGAGAAAGGTGCATCCCGCAATCCCAAACCACCTCAAACACATGTTGATGGCTGCAGCATGACCCCAGGTACCTGGATCGTGGGTTTGCTGCTGGTTGTCCTGGCTGGGTTTCAGCACAGCCGCACCTGCCGGTGCTGGCTCTGCCTGTAGCGATCTGCTGGTCACGGGCAAGGAAAGCCAAACCAACACTAGTGCAGGTCCAGCCTTTCCAAACCCAGTGGGACTCGGGGAGGGTCCCCAAGGAACGGTGGTGTGGGATGGGAGGGTGCTCACGCTTCTGGCATCATCAAGTCTTCCAGTGCCGACGGTTCACGGTCCGCTCCGCGCTTATTCCTGCTGGGAGCTGGGACTGCAGAGCAGCACCCTCTGCTCCGACCAGCTCCTGCTGCACTCTTACTTGAATACAGGAAGGAGTTACCCCTTCTCAACATTAATATTCCAGTAGCAAAATGTATTCAAATGTGAAGAGTAAATTACATCTATTAATGAAAAAGCATTATGCAAATAATTAGGAGCATGTAAATTAATTTTCTATCTATGCATGGGATGCATACTGTATATTTTATTAAAGACCTCAATGATCTGCTGTGGATGCTGGTTTCTGTTTCGTGGCAGCTGGATGTGCTCATGCAGCCATGGGCTGAGCCAGAGCTGGGTCAAGGTGAGCAGGAGCAGCCAAGCTGCTCCCACAGCACTGCAGGTGCCTGTAAGCCAGCTCCAGCACCACCTTGGAGCACAGCAGAGTTCCCACCTCACCCCTGCTCTGGATGGTGTGCTGACAGCTAGTCCTCATGCCTGGACCACTGCTGTCATCCTGGCTGGAGCAGTCTGAATAACCCACCTTCCTGAGGCTCAATGAACAAGGCATTCATGGGGTGTGAGGGAATGGGTTGGAGCTGGTGGGCTCTGGGAAAAGCCACACAGGGAGCCAGGCCTCACAGCTGGGAGGGAGGGAATCCTGATGCTGTATGTGGCCTCTCTGATGCTCTGAAATGAGGCAGGTGTCTCCAGGCTGGTGCTCTGCAGGGGCTGGCTGGGGAGGGCACGACTTACCATTGCTCCCCCTGTGTCTGGTGCATTCCCCTGCTGGGTGTGATACGAGTCAGGGGTAAAAACAGAGTTTGATCTTTATTCCTTTGAGAGCTTTTCCAGTAAAAAAATTAAAAATCCACATGCTGCTAACCATTCCAAGGCAAAAGCTCCCCTACCTTGGGGGCTATAAGCAAGGCAGGATCTCCTGTGAGCCCCTCTGCCACATGACAAAGGCACATCGGAGGGGGCTGGTGCACGAGAGCTCCAAGCTTGGGTTTGGGAAAGCCACCAAAGATGTTTTCTTTTTTTAGCCTCCTGCTCTCTCTGTGAAGACACTGGGATTTGTATGGCTCTGAGTAACTGCACTAGGAAAATCCTCCCACTGCTGTGCAGGCAGATCTCGCAGAGCTCGAGTTGTGCAGAGCAGGGAAGAGCCGGGTGCAGGAAGGTGCCCAGCAGCAGAGTGGGTGCGCACAGCCCACGCTCCCCAGTGAGACACGGCTGTGCAGCACTGGGCTGCAAGGACGGGCCTCACTTACTATTTCTAAGGCAACTAGGAAACTCGTGTTCTTTTGCTAATCCCCAATCAGTTTTCCTGAGTGGCTGCATTTTCATTTGATACAGTGGGTAAATCAATTACACACTTTATCAGGTTATTCCTACAAAGCTGCTTTCCACATTCACCAAATGATTGACTAAAGCATGACTCTCCTGCCTCCAGGGAATGGTGATTAAGGAGTGACCTTATTAAGCTATTTAATGCAGCTGAGAATTAGACAACTCTGCTCAAAGAGACAAAGTAAACTTCATTACCTTTGTTTAAAACTTCTTTTCCTTTGCCAACTTTCAGATCCATGACTACCCTGAGCATGGTTTGTGCACTTGGCTGGTAATTAGAAAACCAGGAGATTTTAAAGGGCTTCATCTGTAGGAAGGAAAGACTCCTCACTGGCAATGTTCCTGAGATCTCTCCTGCTCACAGATTCCTACAGCCCTGCTGACCTCAGCAAAAATCAGATCTCATTGCTTGAGCACACTGCTTGACATGTTAAATCAGTGTTACTTCTATCTGCTGAACTATGTAAGGAGATCAGTACAGACAAAAGTGCAGTAATTCCATTTTTCTTTTTTTTCCAAAATAATGCTAAACCACTTTTGCCTTGTAGTGAGACAGCCCCAAGGCCTGCATATACTTATAGGTTCACTTTAGCCTTTATCTGAACCCAAGCTGTTAATTTAGTTGTAGGAAAAACACAAAATCGAGACTTCTGTTCTAACCATCTGAGCCAAATGAGCAGCCTTGAAGGCATGGAATTAAATTAACCAAATATGCCTAGCCAGGTCACACCATTTCAGGGAATAAAAATCACAGGCCAGGCATGCAGGGAGGCACAGCACCAGCAATGCATGTTCACTTCCAGACCTCGAGTCTGCTGAGAGCAGCAGAGTGGGAAAAACTGCCCCCACTCTGCTTTCAAGATCATCCTCTCTGTGGTAAAGGAATGGTGGTCCAGAGCTTGTGAGACTCTTCGGGTGAGGAAAATCCACCCTTCAGCTCAGCTGCCTGCTGACTCTGCACAGACAGGTCTGCAAGAGGCTGCTGTGACCACTCAGGATGGGACTCAGGGACTCTGGGCTCCCTCCATGTCCAGCACTGTATTGTCTTGGACAGCAAAAACCTAGAGGGGAGCAGGACAGTCCTTGATAGATGGAATTGAATTGTTTTAAAGTTTTTAAACACACTGGCTTTCTTCCTAGGCTCTTAAATTAAAGAGCAATTAACTTTTGGTCTGGAAAGAGCTGATGGGTATTTCCTGGTTTGACTCTTCAAAATTTTGCCAAAGTGATTAGTGAAATGAAAAATTGTCAACTCTCGAGGCAGGGCTGTCAGCCAACGCTCAAAGCATTTATCCAAGCTCAGACTCTTTTGGCCTGTGGACAGCAGGAAATGGTACCAAATGAGGGTGTAGGAAATGAGTAGCTGGGCAAAAAGGACACTGGCACAGCAGCCCCTGTGCCTTAGTGCTAATGATTATCAAAAACTGCTGGTGCTATGGGCTTAATGGACAGCTGACTTTTTCCCTTGTGCGGGAGAAAACCAAGGCTAAACATGAGTCCCAGCTCATGGGTACCTGTTTTTGGGTTTGCTAGTCACATGCAGAAGTTTGTGCAGCAGGTGCAGTGCTGCCAGCACAGAGGGAGTGCACACAAACACTCCTCTGGTATGGCTGCACAACCCTCCCTCCCTTTGTTCTGGGGTTCCACAATATCCTGGTAATGTTGCTGAGAATATGCGAGAGCTCCAGGCTTCCCCAGTTACTAGAAAAGCCGGCAGCCTCCCTCCCTTTGATTTCTATGCTCCTTCCCAACATTTAAAAGCTCAGATCTATTTTGTTTCTTCCGGAATTGCTAACCAAAGCCGACTCGTGAATGAATTCTGTCTCTGCTCCAGTTAGTCATCCCTCCAGGACAGATTTAGTAACTGCTCAGGGAAACCACATCGAAGCCAACAGTTCACCATTGGAAGGCAGCACCCACTCACTGTCAGCTTCATCCTTTTCTGAGCTAGAAAGCTCAAAGTGCAGCAAGTGAGCCAGAATTAGGAGTGAGCCTCTAGCCTCACCTGTTGTGTAGGAAGGTGGATAAATTGGTACGTACCTAGCCCCAAACCTGCCTGCAGGCTCAGGCAAGTTGTTGCAGAGACAGCAAGGACCTCCAGCAGAGCTCAGCATCTCCATCTGCCAAAGCACCCCATGGGGCAAACATCCCTCCTGCATGACTGGAGCTCCAGGCAGGGCTGCCGGTGCTCCTCACTGCTGGAACTGCCCGAGCATCACCTCCCGAACCCCCACAGAGCTGCCAGCACATGGAGCTGCCCCTCTGCTCAAGCAATCTCACCCCGAGGTGCAGAATTAGCGACGTTCTAAAATGTGTGTCTGACATGTTCACTGCCTGTGTTCCTGAAAGCTTGTACTCTCCTCCAGAATGTTGCGTAACACTGGCTGACTAGAGGTGCATCATGATAAAACTTGTCCTGATAAACAGTAACACCCCAAAGTATTTTAATGCATAAATATGAGTCACGACACTGATGCTTTCAGGTGGGGACAGTTTATTAGCCCCTTTGAACAAATAAGGCAAGATATCTGAGAAAGATAAACAAAATCTCCTGTATCAAACTGAGAGGAATGCAATAAAAGTTACAGTTTCATACATATACAAACTAAAGACCAACACTATTATATACAAACAGCCAGATCTTACAAAACAGCATTTCAAGTCAGCAGTTTATGCCAGTGTTCCTAATTTCTTTGTTACAAAAAAAAGTTAAAGCTACAAACTTCACATTTGTAAGTCTCACATGACTGACACCATCGGTATCTCTGGGTTTTAGAAGCAAAGAGAATGGTTTGTCCAGAACCCTTTCCACAATGCAGATGGACCCAAGGAGCACATTAATACAGCTTCACAATTAAGCAAGTTTTTTTGCTTTAAACTTTGTCAAAACATCCTTCTCTTACGGTACCAGCCTTGGTCTTAGCTTGGAGGACTTTGAGAAATGAACAGGTACTGTGCTCCCAGACATTCTACAAAGGGACCAAAAAGGAAAATATTTTCTCTAACAAATGGAAAATCAGTGAAGGAGAAAATAATTCCTCTGCATTATGGCTCCAAGTGCAAGAAACATCATTAAGTCTCACCCACTGCAAGCATTTAAGAAAGGTTCAAAGACAGTTAAGCCATTGGACCAGTTTCAGTTATTTTGGTTCGTTTGCTATATTTTAAGACAATCACGTCAGCAAAGCAGAGTATTTCGAGTGCTTACATTCAGTTACAGCAGTCACAGGTTGCATATTCTGTAAATAGACACCACCCTGTGGTGTTTCACCTAAAAGCTGGGGTTTCTAATGCCCTCTGATCTCTACAGAGTCACCTACACAGTGCAGAGGAAGAACTCCTTCCAGCAGAACAGGCTTCACCCACGCCACACGCAGGCAGTGCACAACTTACCACGTCACAGACCTCTGTGCCTGTCACACCACAGGTGCTGGGCCAGATCCATCCAAGTGACTTATCCAAGATCCAACACTGACCAGAGAACTCCCTGCTAAGTCGGGGGAGTTTCTTTGATGCAAAGGATGCTCATGAAAATTGCTCATCATAAAGACAGGGTTAAGGCAAAGCCTATTGCACAGATCCCAGATGAGCACGGTATGAGCCCTGACGTTCCCCAGTACCTGAGGCTATCGGATTGCTGGCTATCCCAGGATGTTCTCCTCCTGCAGCACCCTACATACACTGCTTACTGCCTCGCTCCTCCTCAGGGACAGCTGTGACCCCGCTGCATTATCAAACTGAGACAAACCAGTGCAACGAGCCCTGCGGAGGGTAAGAATGGCTTGGTTCCTTTCACAGCTGTGGAGCAGAACTGTGGGCAGCAGCCAAGAGCCTGCTCCAGTGGGGAAACAAGACCCTACAGAAACATGAAACGAACACGTCACCTCTGTAGCAGCATTTGATTCAGGAGACACTGCTGTTTAATCATCTAGGTGATATACCAAGGCCTAGCTCAGAAGCACGACACAGAAACTGCTCCCTCTATCAGAGCAAAATAAAAATATATTGGTAGCAACACTTGCTCTGTCCAAACATTCCATAATACGCTAGGAACACGTAAAACTACACAGCTCTGCTGTTACAGCCCAGGGGGCAGAGGCATTGCTCAGTGTCTGCCCTGCAAACAGGCTTTTGTTTTACTCTCCACTCTGATGTGAGCTGATTGCACTGTCCTCACAGCGATTGTACGTGCTTGGGGCGTTGTGGCTGATTGAGTTAGGCTGGGCAGGGATGGCAGGGAAACTAAAAAAAAAACAACACAAGAGCATCCAGAGGAACTGGAAGAGAGTGAACCTCTTCCAGCAGTACGATGGTAATTGTTGTTTCATCCAGATCAACCCTGCCTTTGCTCCACCACCATAAATGCATCTTTGTTAATTCAACAGTCTTTACTTTCAGTTTGACTCTCCTGATGTGCTAAACCTTGCAGAAATGTGAAGGATTGTGAAATCAAGCTTTTATTCAAGCCTCCAAAGATGTAAATTTGAAATGAAGCCTATAAAATATTTCACAAGCTGAGGAGATCTTTAAGCCCTCTTAGACACAGCCGAAGTACCTAATTCCTGAGAGAGATTCACACAACTTCCACCCATTCAAACGCTGTTTCCTTTTCCCAGCACTCCATTCTCAGCAGGGTCTCCCTGAAGGACATTTCCATACAGACAGACAAAGGGGTATCAGATCACTGACTGGCTTTTGGTTTTAAGTGGGTGTGGATTTTAAATTACAGAATGTAATTTCTTATGGAGGCACAACATGCTTTATCTACTCATATAAATTCATGACGTACACAAAATGAGGACAAAACTGAGGTCTTGAAGAAATCACACTTGCTTAAAGCACACAGTGTAAGGCATGGGGCTTGTTACAGGCTTTTTAAAAACTGAGATTTAAGTTTCTTTCAAAAGGCTAGAACAGTTTGTACATGTTCTCACCTGCTCTCTTCAGTGACTTAAAACTTATCAGTACCTTAACAGTAGAAAGATAACAGCTTGAAATTGAGTCTGTGCATTCACAAAGGAAAATAAAAACAAAAAACCCACAAAAGAATCAGCTGTTACAGACAACAATCCACATTAACTTAAACCAAAATGGACTCTTGAAAGTTCAGTTGAAAAGAGAGTGAGCCAACATTCATTAGCCTATTTCTATCTGATTCCTCTGGTTTAAAAACAATCCTCCTAAGAACTGTAACAGAACTCTTTTGGAATAACGTTTTAAATATATGTCTAACATTAAAACATACAATCAGGATTTTCCATGTAATGGCATTCCTGAGTTCACAAAGGTGCTATGGAAAAATAAACGAGCAGAAGTATTGCCCTCTCTTTTGCTAGCATATTTCAATAGAAATCAATCTGTTCAGTAGTCATAAAAGCAAGGGGCTGATTGTTTGAGGATGGAAGAACGTTCTACCCATGGCTCAGAAGTTCTGCTGCCGCCGCTTCTTGGCTTCGATGGCATCGAGGATCGGCTGCCGCTTGGATTGGTACTTCTGGCGAATCTCCTCGATCTCCTGCTCCATCATGGGGTCCAGGGCAGAGAGCCTCTTCTGAAGCTCATCCACGCTCCAAGTCTTCAGCTGGCAGGGAGACAAAAGAGGAACAGACACTGGCATCAGTGCAGCCACCACCCACGCACCTGCAGGGATCCTGCTGCTCCTCTGATGGCCACAGCGCATCTTCCAGCAGGGAAGGACACGAAGAGCTCTGCTCCAGGCTGCTGCTCTCAGTGAGAGTGGCGTGAGCCTCAGCATACTGCTTCTGCTCATTTCACAGGTACATTACATGCTCTGGTAACTGGCAGCGTGAGCAAACAACCAGCCAGTGAAATGTTTCCCCCATGGAGCTGCTTTTCTAATGCTTCGTTTTGCAGGCTTAGGACAGAAATGCTGCACTGAGATGGAAGGAAAGCAAAGTTCTCTTCTCCTCCCCTTTCCTTGCAACTAAACCTCCTTATACTAAATGACTAAAGGAGGCAGAGGGAACAGGAAGAAAATCATATCACTGACAAATCTGCACGTGAAAAAAAAGGCAATTATGTACTATCAGGCTGAATCTCAGTCCTGGTGAGGAATTCAGACTCTGCTACACCAGAAATCCCAGAGCACAAACACACACCAGGTCACTTTGGGTCAGCCTCGTACTGATAAAATATGCAAGTACAATTTGTATTTTTCCTGTACACGTGAAGATGTCAGGCTTGTCTGGACAAGCTCCCACTCCCTGAATTCCCTCTCTGCCTGACCTTTGTTTAACTGGCTGTCTTGTCCATGCCAATTTGCTGAGAACTGGCACAGAAAAGTTTAGCTGTGTGATTACAGATGCCAAGTGTGGCCTGGGACAGTCTAGACTGTCCACAGCTACAGCCTTTATGTAATGTTATAATATTATAACCTGTGGAACAGACAGGATTTCAGTATAATGTTAAAAATATGGACACTGGAAGTGCTTCAAATGTTTACTTAAGCACCAGTCCTTTTCCCATCCAAGACCAAGTGACCACAGGAGAGACTGTTTTACAGGCACTGCAGCAGGACAGAAATGAATGTGCAGCACCTGCTATCAGTGAGCACCTGCTGTGGATGCTAAGAATATGCAAAATAATTTGGGTTTTTTCTTGTGCACAAAGAACTGTCAATTCTTTTTTGCTTCCAACAGATGTCATAATTAAGTGACTTATCTTTATTTTCATGCAAGTGGGGCTGTCCTAGTTTAGCTGTTAATTAGTCAGCTGTCATGGTTATTCTTCAAGCCATTTCTGAACCAAAACATGCAGTGAAATGTTT
The DNA here is from genome assembly GCA_013397755.1 of Cnemophilus loriae. Lineage (NCBI taxonomy): Eukaryota > Metazoa > Chordata > Aves > Passeriformes > Corvidae > Cnemophilus > Cnemophilus loriae. The sequence goes on from VZTF01003064.1 coordinate 1,448,220, forward strand.
GCTGCCTACGATAAGGCAACAAATGAATGTTTAATGGCAGTTTGCATCACTCCTTAAAACTAAGATATGGAAGTCCTGATGCCTTTTCCTGAGGTGGAAGAGATACCAGTCCCTAAATCACAAAGTCACCTGCTACCTGATTTCTCATAATGTCTTTTGAAGTTCTTGAGCATATTCTGCTAAACAAGATCTTTCCTAGTTGCTGTTTCATGATCACAAATCCATTTTAATAATCCAGGCACATATAAAACAACCTTTCTGCCCAGGGTATACAGTCTTTCAGCCTTTCCAATCAGGCAACTGTTCATTAGAAAGACAAAGCACTTCCTCTACAAAGATATATATTATTTATACACATTAATGCAACTTTAACAGGCAGCAGTTTAAGTTGATGCATGGCACCAGTTGCCTTTTCACACTAATTTATTAAGGAGCAGGTAATTATTCAACATTCCACTTCCTCACAGTGTAGGGAATTGAAAAGTCAAATAAAAATGCAAAACAGAAGAAAATATTAATACAAGTAGTGAATATATATACTAAGCAGCTACAGCTCTCCCAGTGCTGGATTGCTTAAAGAGAGTATTGGAACAAATCTGAAACACCCTGCTCAAGGCTTAAGCCAACTATTAGATGTCAGAAATTGCCCTAGGGCTGCAGTCTTCCATGGATGCCCTTTGAGCCTTCTCTGCCATCCTCCTGAAGTGCTGGGTGCTGCTTAGAGCCAGAAACAAAGTGCCTGAGCTGGCAGAGCAGATGCACAGCGATGGTCTCTCCAGAACACGTGGCAGCAAGAAGACACTGCCCCACTGCTGTCCTTGAACAGGATGGAGCATCACGGCACATCCTTTGTGGACACCGACACACAAAGTCTTCCTGCAAGGTGTAAGAACTGCTTGCCAAGGGACACAACGGCTCTGACGATTCCCAGGACTGTGTTTGTCAGGACAGATGGCTAAACAGTGTGGAAGATGCTGGAGCACAGCTAAGTCTGGAGTGGGCAAAGCCCACAGATTTATATTAACATGAACCAGCTGGGAAGTGGGTTACCTGCATGGCGCAGAGCAAAGCGGCTGCTTACGGAGCCTGGTCACGGGTTAAACACGGCGGGGATGGTGGGAGAAGGAACGGAGGCAAGTCCGTGTGGTGCAGGAATCTGGGAGCACAGGAACACCCTGTGTGCAGTGCTGTGTCAGTGAGGATGAACTAATCACAGAGTTTTCATCTGGAACAACGGCACCCTGGCTGCGAATGCACGCTACTCCTGGAAGGGGCAGGGAAGCCAAAGGGCAGCACTGGTGAAAGGTCCAGGAGGCGACTGCTCAGCCCAGACGAGCTGATGGGAGACTGACAGGTCCCCAGTGCCTAATGAGAGCCACGAGAGCCACGCAGAGCAGGGGACACCCAGCCCTCTGCTCCCGCTGCGCCTCAGGCTGTGACAGCAAGAGCCCAGGGACCTGGCCTGGGCAATTACTCAGCCTGTCCTTCCACTCACACACACCTCTTTAGAAGGGAAAAAAAAACCAAAACCTGTTCAAAATGTGATGGCCTCCATTTCACTTTGCTGCCCAGCATTTCACTGTAAGCCAATGCCACAGACAGGCTTTCTCCCAGAAATGAAGTTTTAGACTCCAGTATATCTGTTTCTGCAGCGGTGCACTCCTGGGACACTGACATTATTCTCTTAGAGAAACGCCAGGAGCAAAATAAGACGAGAAGGACAAGGACAGCATCTCATGACAGACGGTTACTCGGGGTAAAGTCTCAGTGCTGAGCAGCTGCAATTAGAGCTGGTTTTAGCCATGGGCTCAGTCCCATTCCTCTCCTCACTTCTCAGCAATTCCTCTGCTCTAAGAAGTCTAACTGTCTCTGCAAAAGCTATCTATTTTTGTCCATGCTGATCAAATACCGAAGACAAACTTTTAAAGGAAGGAATCTCATTTCAAATGTAAAAGCCGGATCAAAAACACTTGTTCTAAGGTTGACCAAACAAATCCATCAAAACGGTGAGGAGGCAGCACAGTGAAACTCTTTGAGCAAGCTTGTATATTGAGAAAGCTAATTTTTAACCATTTGATTAACAGCTGTATTTTTACTTGAGGTTTTGACAATGATCGTATCTGTGTAAAAATGCCCAACTGAAGACAAATGTCAGAAGTGAAAGTGTTCATCTAAAAGCTTCTCACCCACGGCCGTGCTGTTTGTTTTCTTCAGACAGCACCGACAGCAACATCTTGTTTTAATATGCTGATGATTTCTACTGTATAATTCAGAAGGACATACATAATTATATCCCTTGGAAGGACATAACCTACAGCCTTTCCACGCCTACGCAGTAGTGATGGACAAATCAAGAAGAGATCATCTGAAATACAATTTCTTCCTCAAGGAGAAGGTTTGTAAGCTATTCATGACATTCCTTTGTCAGCATTTCTGACAGATTTGCAGGCAACTACCCCACTGAATAATGTTCAACTCAGCAAACTGCTTCTGAGCTGCAGTTCTTTCAAATCAGCATTTTAAAAACAGGGGGAGAAAAAAAAACCACTTGCATTTCTTACAGTCAGGTAAAGTGTCACAGCAATATGATATTCTACTGAATGTAAATGAGCCTAAGTAGCAAAAGGAGAATAAATATAAGCTCTCTGCAGACACAGCCACAGGTCTGGTATTCAAGGGCACCATGGTCTCAACTTTATACCTCTGCTGTTCTGTCCTAAGCAGGACACAGCCCAAAACCTTGCCATGGTATTTTTAAACAGACCGTGCCAGATTTCTGTTTCACATGAAACAAAAATATCTGTTGTAAAACACAAAGCCTAGAGAATTAACTCAGCCTCTGCCCTGTCCCCATGAAAACCAAACAAAAACCCCGAACGGTGAAAACTTTTTGAATTAGAAGCTGATGCAAAGGATTTATCACAGTCCTCTTAGCACCCACAGCCCTCACACTGAGGAGCACCCACGCTGGTTTGCCTACAGCAAGGTCTTGTAGCTTCACCAGTTTGGGACTTTCCACATTCTCTGGTCCCTCAACAGCCCTTGAGCAGCACAAGGTCACCACTGCCTGGACCAGCCTGCACTACTGACATAAATACGGTCGCCCAGTGACCCCCGAGTCACTTCAGCCATCATTCTTAGTTGCTCCTCTAGCAAATACACTGCCAGCCAAATCCCCTTGCTGCATGAATTACGAGCATCAAACAGAAACGAGCTGTTTCCCAGCAGCTTTCGCACATTTCTCCCCCAACAAAGAGTCTTGGCCAAGCTCTGGTTCACTGACTGCACAGGAATCAAAAAGCGTTATCCTGGGGCAAGTGGAAAACATGTTCCTCCTGAAACTTTCTTTTTACTCACTGACACTGAATTTGATCCCTGCATTTAGCACAAAGCCTTTTCTTTGCATGTCTGCAACGTTTCAAGCTATCTGGGCTTTGCTTTTAAATACTGTCTTTGAAGTCCTGAGGCTTGTGCCAAACAGGAACCCTCCATCCCCTGGGTGGGGATGCAGTTTTTCTATCACCACGTTTCAAACATGCAGATGAACCCTGACTTCTGGAACAAAACTGGAATATGTATGACACTGGTGAGATGCAGTTACTTTCCTCCTGGTGAAAGCATTTAAACAGTTTTTCAGAAGGAGGATATTTTCAGGTCTTGATACTACAGCCAATCCTACAAATAAAATTAGGAAGTTGTTCTCTTCTCCCTTAGCCCTCTAGTCATATCCCTCTGCCATAATTCCTGTCAGTTTGAACAGGAATGTTCAAACGCTTGTCTTCCACATGCTCAGGGTATTTTCCGAATATCCTCCCACTGTTACCAAGAGCCTGTGGCTTTTTAGGAAGAAAACACCCAGCTGCAGCAAACGCTCTGCCTGCCTTTCACCCAGATATTCCAGGTGGCATTTACTGCTCAACATAACTTGATGTCAAACTTTAAAGTTTTATATAGCCTCTAGAAAAACCGGCTTTAGCAATTATCACTTCATAAGGGGCAGTGGGAGTTTGAAGACTAAAATACAGAAGTAATAAAATTGCAGCTTCCCACGCTACACAGGGAAATAAATTCTTAGTAGAAAAGATACGAGCTAGATGGGAGCTAAGAAGAAAACAAATTAATTGTCTATTTAGCACAGCTTTCATTGTTATAGCTTCCTTTTAAGCCTAGTTTTATGCTGCAATAGAACAGTTCTTGACTGCATACCCAGTGATCAAAGCACCCCCAGAAACTCATCAATCCCATCAGCAGGGAGCACAACTCATCATTTTTTTGTGTGTATTTAGACAGGCAAACTCTAAATGTGGCTTGAGAAGGGGTTTTACCCAAATCAAGTTACCCAAGCTATGCTAAACATTAAATGCCAAATAGGAATTTGCTGTTAGAGATAATGAAAAGTATTACCACGGTATTTCAGTAGTAACAGTCTACTTTGGAAAAACAAAACCAGAACAACCAACTGGGACTACCATTATGTGGAAGCCCCTCAAGGGAGGCTGTTGATGGTCACACTCAACAGCAGAAGTGGCTACATATCAGAGACAAGTATAAAACAACTCCTACAAGTAGTCAATTAAGTGTTCAGGTGTCCTTTGGGAAGGGAGGGTCTTCACAGAAAAGAATAATGAAACTCTTGCTTCACTTGACCTCGGCTATCACCAAGGCTATCAAGATGCTTCCCTGCTGATAAAACCAAGGGCACACTCACACTTCCTTCTGCAGAGCCCTGCAGATCAGTTTGATGTGCACCCACCTCAACTCCTCAAGTTTTCTTCTATGACCTCCTCAAACAGAGTTTTGTTTTTGGGAGGAGCTCTCCCATCGGGTGCCACTTGCTGGGGCTGTTTGTAGCGACCACCTTGGAGCAGAGTCAGATCTCAGGGATTCACGAATGTGAGCTCTGACAAGTGTAAGAGCTGAGATTGTCCTGGAATTAGCTTTCTGGAACTTGAAAGACTGGTTAAACAAGGTATCAATTAAATGCTCATATCAAATATGCTCTGAGGACACAGATTACTCAAAAGTACGATGCACTTTTGTTAAACCAGAAGAAAAAAAGTCCTCAATTTCTCTGGCCAAAATTAAATGTAGAAGGTAATTTCTCACGCTAAGCAGTGCTCCAGACTTCAGGTCCTGAAGATGGTGATATAAATTGGTGTTGGAATAGCATGCCATTTTTTCCCATAGCATGTTTCCTGAAATGCTGCCTCAATACCACTTGGCATACTTTCAATCACTGCTCTAAAAATTAAGTGCCTTGTTCTCATTTACGTTTCCAGCACAAGGAAGCCTTGACGTAATGTATGAGCAGGCATTAACTATTTATTCACTTTAAGTTGTCAAATGCAAAGGACACAAGGACTTACTGGCACTTTCTGACCATTTTTCCTCATCCGTCAGGTCCCTACAACTTCACAGATCTGTCAAGCAGCCACAGAGGGGCTGGAGTAAATCAGAACAAGCCCTTGTGCCTACACAAGCTCTAATTATCTTGATTTTTCCTCCCTTTTAGCATCAGCATGTCAGTGAAGTTTCTCACTGTTATGAAAGCAGTGGATGAAATGCACTCATTGTGGGATTTCATGCAAGATTAAAAATACAGATATTAATCTTTCAAAAGATTTGAAAAATAAGTCTCAGCAGCACAAGCTTCTGCTTTTAACGCACCTTAATTATTTAGGCAATGTACTGGCAAAACACATCACGGGCTGCAGCATCCAGCACCAGCCAAAACAGCACTGCAGCTACAACTGCCCAAAGAAAGAGAACAGGAGCTGTGATCAGTGCACATCTGGAGACTGTTCTCAGGCCACCTCACCTGCATAGCAGATGGCTTTCCACAACGAAACAACACCTCCAATGAGACCATCAGACGACCTAGAGGTCAAGTCAGCTTAAGCCAGTGAAATATTTAAGTGCAATCACAGCATCACTTTTTGTGGAAGAAAAGATGGACACTACCACACACTCAGCTTCTGATCCCCAGCTGAACTGGAAAAGTGTATCTTAACAGAGAGTTATACCAGGGCCTCTCATGTGAAGTGTCTGGGATGGCTCTACCTCACTTGCACAAGTTTCATGGCTACTGAAAGTGAAGCACCTTATTGCTACAATGCCAGTAAGGATTCCAGTTAATTTTCCATGTAGCTCTGCTTAGTTGATTAAAATAAAGGTTGACGACACCAGACCATGGTATCTGTCCTATCCCTACAGGATTTCTGGAGGGCCATGTGTGCCATCCTTCTCCCTGCCAGACACACTGGGAAGACCGTGTCTAAACTGGAAACTGCATCTGCAGGAAGGACAACTGCCAAGACCTCTCTCCAGCCTGGCATCCTGCTACCTCAGCAAGGCTTCTCCCAGGCAGCCACAGGATCACAGCTCCTCGGGAAGCTGCCCCTCTGTTCCAGCACTGGTGAGTCTCACCAGTGGCTGCTGAGGCCACTGCTCTTCTCTAGCAAGAACTGCCACAGCTTTGCTGCTCCACCATCTCTAATTTCAGGCTATATTTGCACCCATAATGTTTGATCCCTCTGGTTCAGCAAGGACCTTTCTCAGTCACACCTTGAGCAGCCCATTCCTGTGGCCACTCTGGAAGAGACACACACGCTCTGGACACAAACTGCTCCTCACCAGCTCAGAGGCACCTCTGCATTCCCACCCTCCCCAGAGGCTGGAAGTTTTCCCCTATTCCTCGAAAGCCTTTAGGAACCAGAGAGCAGCTTTGCTGTTGGCAAGGTGTCAGGAAATTCCCAGTTTCAGAGGATTACAGCAAACATCCCTTTCTCCCTGGCTCCCCAGACAGAACTGTGGGAACACCACAGCCTGCATCAACAGCACTGGCACCCCTGGGCTGCTCTGAGCCAGGAACTTCACTAATCCCTGCTCTAATCCTTACAGGGCTCAGGAAAATTTTGGTGTTACAGCCAGCACAACCATAGAACCTCTGCAAGCTGTTACTACCCCTCAGCATTGTCCTGAAGTATTAAGGAAGAAAACCCATCCAAAAGTCTACTCGTTGATGAGAGTGCTGAGTGGTCATTAAAACAAATAAAGCTTTTTTAAAAAAGAGCAATTCATTTTAATCTTCTAAGCTCCAAGATTAAATTTCCTTTTTTAGCCTTAGTGTCAATTATGAGTATGAATAGCCCCATTCACTTCCAAAATCATCACACGTACTGTACACACTTAATCTAACAAAGGGAATGACAAATTGTGTCAGTGTTATTCTGCAGCACTGAACTTCAGGAAGTCCAAACTCTGAAATCCTTTAGGAACTTAGAAAGTGGCTGACTAATCCTATAACCACAACGACAAGTTATCTCACTGTTATTCTTTTTTCAGTAACTGAATTACAAACCAAGCTAAAAGGTCAGCCTGTCTGGACAAGAAAGCAAAAAAAAAAAAAAAAAGAGAAAAAAGGAGCACTGTTTGCTTTTAAAAAGCACTTGCTTGCCAGAGGTTTGATTAAATAAGAACAGCAGGGTTTTTTTCCTTCTCTAAGTGATTATGATTTAATTTTCTTAAGTAAGAGTCCAAAAATACCTCTGAACATGCTAAAATAAATCATGTCATTAGGTCATGAGGCTCTGGCTAGCCGCACAACTCAGCTATAAAGTACAGAGCTGACCAACGTGGGGTTTTTCTCATTTTTTAAAGAAGACCAATCTGTCAGAAAATGCTGATTCCTTTAAATCACACAAAATTTTTTTACAAATCTGAAAGGTTTAACTAAGTTCTTCTAGGAAGGGTACAGATGCCCATAAAGGAGCTTCCTTCCAATCCCAGGCACCCTTCACCCCTCTCTCCCTTGCTCCTAAGGGCTCTACTTGCTGTAGGATTAACAATTCATTTCTTTATTCAGGATCACTTAACCTGAATAAAGCAGAACAACCGAAGAAGTAAGAATACCTGAACTCAGAGTGATTCATTCATATGATATTGCTCAGTATGAAACACAAATGTAACTGAAGTGGTAACCAATTAATTAACACTAAATCAGTACTTGAATACAGCCTTTATTAATGATGTGGAGTAAGAAGCATCATTAACATATCTGAAGACTTCACACACTCAAATCTGCAAGGCACAGGGAAGGCTTAAAACACACAGTTTCAGTTTCAAAGGCTTAAGACTACATCATCCATGGCAAGTAGCCATCATAGCTTTTAATAACTTGGGCCTATTTATCGTAACCCTTAAGAGTATTAAACTTTATTCAACAAACATTTTTGAGTCTTAGTCTCCCATTTTACTTCCAGCTCCAGGAGAGCTGCTGAAAGGGGTTTGCTTCCAGGAAGACCCCACCTTGTCTACCCAAAAGTGAGGCTTATTACAAAACCTTGGTCCAACGCTGCTCTGCCTCCCCTCTTTCACTCAGGGAAAGGAGGAAACAGCTGTAACTTGACAGCAAAGAAGATAGGAGAGAGAATTAAAAGCTTTCTGAGGAGAGAGTGAATTACAGAGATTTCCAGGGCATTCTGAAAAAATGAATAGCTGCATGTCCATTCAGTTGTCTTTAAAACCAGGGGCATGCGTTTAATATTTCAGAGGCAAATATTTTTTGGGACAGTCCCCAAGTGAACCATCTCCACGAAATCCATCTGGAATTGACCTGCACAATTCACTATGAAAGGTTTCCCCAGTTGTTCACTGTCACTTGGGTACCCATTTATAACGATCCTGAATGACGGCAGGACACAAAACAAGGAGGAATTAAACACTTCATTTCTGAATAATATTCCTTTCAGACTGCATCAGTAGTTACGTATTAAGCTGCTCTTTCTCCCTCTTCCTGAAGGTCAGTGCTTTGATTATGAATCATAAAATGGTTTGGGTGGGAAGGGACCTCAAAGCTCATCCAGTGCCACCCTCTGCCATGGCCAGGGACACCTTCCACCATCACAGGCTGCTCCAAGCCCTGTCCAACCTGGCCTTGGACACTTCCAGAGATCCAGGGGCAGCCACAGCTTCTCTGGGCAACCTGTGCCAGGGCCTCAGCAGCCTCACAGGGAAGGATTTCAGCCCAGTATCTGCTCTAAGATACCCAAAGGTTACGCACACCAATCACGCTGGCAATAAGCAACGCCTCGATGTTTCTGCAGGTTTTAAAGTAATACAAGAAGAGGCTGCACAAGGTCAAACGCACCAGGCCCAGCAGTCAGAACTGAGATAACTTTGCTCCTCTCACAGCTCATTATTTCAGGCACTTGTCCAGATGAGACCCTGCCCACTGGAAAGTGTTCACAGAGGCCTGATGGAGGCTTCATGCCCTGGCTTTTCCTGATGGTCCAGACTGCATCCCCCAAGAGGCAATCCAGAGCAGCTGTAATAGACTGCCCATGCAAAGAGGCTCCAAAAGGAGCCCTTTTTGCTACAGATGAGAAAAACCTGGACAAGCTTGTCTTTTTAAGCTACATTACCCTTTACAAACATTTGTACTGACAGATGAGCTGGAAGAAGGTTTCAGAAGCTTTTCAAATAGACCTCGTTTCAGCAGCAGTGTTCTTTCTTTAAGGGAGATGCTGTGCCAAGAACACATCCAGCCCTGAAAACAGATCTCAAGGCATAACAAGGCTCAAACAGGTTTTCTAAAGAAAAACTTTACTCAGTGTGCTCAGAGAGTATTTTTCCAGCATCACACCTTCAGTTACTAATTCCTCTCCCCCTTCTCCCAAAGCAGAAATGCGTGTTGCAGCCTGACCTTAACCATGCAGCAGCAGTGGAACAAACCCAATAATCACAGACCCAGGATGAAATTCTATTAGTTACTTAGTTCATCTGCAAAACTTTCAGTCAGTGCCTTAGCAGATTAAAACTACAGTAGGCAAGGGGCCTCCGAGAGAGTCCAGGATGTTGAATTTACAAGTCTGAGTACTCTGATATGAAGTCGATTTCAGGTTACATTATTTCAGTCTCCATTAAGGGCTATGACCTAAACAACTTGACACAAACTACAGCAACTCATTTTACTTCCCACTCACTCCAAGTTTCATCTAAAAGCTTCATGTCGCAGAAGGCCTGCTATATACAAAAATATAGCAAAAAATGAGAATTTGACAGCAAGTTGTGGCAGTAAGTGCTTTGCAATCAATGTCAGTTTGCACTGAAGTGAAAGCAGGTGGTGAGCAACGACCCTGTTACCAAATGGAAGAGAGCAGGAATCTATTCTGTTCCCCAGCAGAGACGAGAGTCACGTCTCTGAAGTACCTTTTTCAATTTTAAATATTGCTAACAAATTTTAAAACCAAATGTGGTATATTCTTTTTCTGCTGTTGTTGTTGTTATAAAGGGAATTTGGAAAGGTTTGTAAAACCTACGTAACGCAGAACTTGCTGTGAATCACACTGGTGGTTTGACACAGCCACGAATCTGAGGAGGTTTGCAGTGAGGTTCAGAGTGTCTTCCTCATGCAAATGTTACAGGAGATTCAAGACCACTTAAACAATAAAAGAGAGAAGCAAGCTGCTCCTGGGCTTATTTTTTAAAAGATTGTTTGACTACAAGGTGACAAAATGAAGCATTTGTCCTTAATAAAGATGTCACAAGTTAGAAGTATTTGCTGGGAAGAACATACTAAATATGCTGGAAAGGTAATGCTTAAAAGAGACATAAACAATTAACAGAGCTTTAAAAATTCTTGGCAGATGGCTGAAGAGAAAAAAAAAAAAGGAAATCCATACAAGGAATGTCAATGTTATGAATCAAGACAGGTGACATTTAAAACCAATGAATAAAACATCAGGAAAACCTGTCTCTTTTTATAAATCATACTTCACAGTGGAACTACATCTAGGTAATACACTTCAAGATCCTCCTCAATAAGCAGGAGATACCATGGGGGTACAATTTAGGTTTGAAAGTTAATAGTTGTCTATCCTGGACTGCCTCCTGTTGTCAGAAAAACAGTCCTTTTATTTGAGTTTGTTTCCCTCCCTCCCACCAAAAAAAAAAACCCTAAAATAAAAAATAAAATAAAAAAAAAAATAAAATAAAATAAAAATTGTACCCTTAATGCTCTCCCACAGAAAAAAAAAATCTTTATTTTAGATTCAGCACAGCAGAAACAAGTATCTCAAGTTTTCTTGCTTCCCAACCAGGAATCTGCTCTACTTCCACAGGACCTAGACAGAGATATCAATCAGCCATCCCAGATCTGGCTTTATCTCTCAAACTGAGGAATGCCTGAGTAAATAAGTTCACTTTATGTTCAAAGTAAGACTATTGGAAGAAATCAGTGCCTGAGAAGTAATTTTTATTCCAGTCACCACTGGGAAAAAGGAGAGTTCATGATAGATGAAGGGAAGAAACATTTGGACAGAGAAATCCCTGAAGATTCACTCAAAGTGTTTGGTTTAGTCTTCGAAAAATGTTATTGAAAAATGCTCTTCTTTAACCAAACTTTTTTCTTCTTCTACACGAAACTACACATATTCAAATGAATTTTTTGAACAATCAATCTTCATTCATCACACAAGGGTCAGAGAAACTTGCTCTCTTAGAAAATAAAGAATGTAATCTAAGTTTCATAATAATTCAATAGAAGTCACAAGATTATTTGATTTTCAGTAATGCCATTTAAATGACCTACAAATCTGCACACTCTAATACAGCTTTTTTTGCTCCTGTCCAAGCAGACAGACTTTCTGGTGTCTCAGTAACCAACTCAAATTACTCTCTTGAGTAATTTGGCCGGGAAAAAGGAGAAACAGAAAGATTAGTGCAGAGGCCTGCATCTGACACCTTTACCAAGCTGCTTAAAAGGCAGAAGTAAAAAGAAGATAAACCTAACAGGATCACAGCAAAGTCAGGAAACACTGTAAAATGATAAATTATAAAAAGTCACACACCAGCAGCTTACCCATATAATGCAAGCATTCCTAGCATCTTCCTTAACCCTGTATCCTCAGCATGCCTTCGTCCTACTGCTAGCAAAGACCCAAAGACCAGTTCCAACAAAATAAGAGCCAATTATTCAGTCTGCCATCATTTTCAAAGCTGGCAACTGCACAGAAAATACTCTCAGGTTTTTAATCGATTGAACTTTTAAAAGGACAAAAGGTAGTAAAGCTATAAAGCATCAATATTAGATTGCTACCAAATGCTATCCAAATGGATGTTCAGAGAAACCAAAGACGTTGAATGTTCCAGGTACTGGCAGACAACGAGCTGTTCACAAGACAAATGACACCTTCACAGACAGAATACAATAAATTAGAGACTCTGGTCATTGTAAAGCAGCATATGTTTACTGTTATTGATAAGCAATAAATCACCTGCCCTCCAGCAGTTCCTCCCTATAAATCATTTCCAATGAGAGAAACAGATGGTTCCAGCATGCAGCCATCCTTCACCACAGCCCGAGCCGGGAGAGGGAACGAGCTGTGCTGAGCGATGGCCACGTTAACTGCAGTGGTGCCACAGGGGAGCAGCAGGAGCTGTAATTCCCTGCACCCGAGGTTCCAGCCGTGACTGTGGCCGGGCAGGGCCAGGCTGAGCAGCACCTGCAGCTCCAGAGGGCATCCTCGCTGCCCTTCCCCGGCCTGGACCCCAGCCCAGCGCGATGCCCCGTGGCTGGATCCCTCCTGCCTGGACCGCACCTGACGCGCTCCAGCGGACTCTGAGCTGCGGGCACTGCCGGGCTGCTGCCTACCCATAAAATACAGAATAAAATACATATAAAAAACACACCATCATCCTAATGCTCTCACAGCCTTGCTCTGAAAGAATTCAGCTTCCTAGACACTCTTCAGCAACTTCCATTTCCTGCTATCACACCGCTACCTAATTTGTCTAACTGGAAGGCAACAGATTCACGTTCATGCCTTCACTACAAACAAACAGCCTGTTGTTCTGGCTGAACAAGCTGAAGACACCATTAGACCAACATATTTCCCTTTTCTGCTGATAAAGATACCAGAAGTGGGTTTACTTATTTGTTTATTTATTTTTAAAATCTGTTTCCAATGTAACATTTTGAACTACTAAGTAAAAGCACAGAAATGAGGATGTGAATAATAACAAAATATCCCAGGTGAGATCAGCATAATGAAACAGTCTCCAGTAAACAGAAAATTTTATTTTTCTCTACTACTTCAAGAAAAAGAATTATACCTTCACCCAGGGAAGAAGGAGGTTTTCTTTTATCTACATTATACTTGTAAAAAACAAAAATCTAAGCAGTAGCTGTTAAAAGCCCTGGCTAGAAGCTGCTTACAGACACACAGAGAAAATATCAGTTTCCTATCAAATGATTATAAATGGACATACAGTTATTCAGCTATTTGAAGGAGACTGCAGCTGTGATACCAACTCCTGCAATGCAGGTCATTTAAGATCTCCAAAAGATGCAAATATACTTTTAGAAACTGGACTTAATTAAATTTTAAGTGTTTTCTTGATGTTTTGCTTCAACCACTTGCCAGACCATTGCTTTGTCTCTTATCTGAACAAACTGCAATTCCAAATGTGAAATACGTTTCTATTGTCCACTCCTTTGTCCCACTGGCTTGGTGAGCCAGCATCCAACTCCTACAGCTTCCAGCTCCAAGGAGCCCTGGGCAGGACTCAGGGTAAGCAAACAGAACCAGAGGCCACAGTAAGTGGTGTACAGACACTTTTGAAATGAAGATGCCTCGTTTCAACACTGGTCTATTCTAAGGAGCACACTCCACAGAGAAGTCACATATGGACAGCAAATCGTGGCCTGAGCACTTTGGAAGCGACAGGTCAAACAACTGGAAAGAGATCTGTAGGTGGGGGAAGAGCTGGGTGTGATCCCACAGCTCCTGCAACTCAGTGAAGCTCCTTCTCTGCCCACCCCTGACGGGCACATCGTGGAGACCAGAACTGTTGCTTGTACCTGGGGGCTCTGCCTGTGGCAGCTGATGAGCTCTTGCATTCTTCCTCCCAATTAGAGGCAATTAACACCTCCTGCTTATCCTTCTTTATTTTGCCCTGGAAAAATTTCATAAGCCACGGCTCTATTGCTTGCAGGACAGCCATCCCCAGCAGTAGAGAAACAGATGACACTGTGCACTGAGAAGTGATGAAGTCTGTTTTGGAATCCAGGGAAATCACAGCAATCTTTCCTGTCCAAAGAAATTCCCATCAGCAGCCAGCGAGACACTGCTCAGAGGGAGCTAAAAAGATGAGCTGATGCAGAGAATGGCACTCACAGCACGGAAACAGAGCTGAAACACAGGTTCACTCCCAGCAGACCGCAGGGTGGTGGCACTGTGACCAAAGGCCACGGCAACAGCCACCTTCCACAGCAATCTGAGAAACTGGCCGTGTCTGCTCCTTCCACTTCTGCAAAGCCTGACATTCTCAAGGGTATATGCTAGTTTTATTTTTCTAAGCACAAAGGCTCTGCTCCAAAGTGTTTCTGCTTCAATGAGAGAACCTGTGAGTGCAGATCCTCTTCACTAAGCCAAGGAGAGAGAAGGACAGGCCCGTATCAGGGCTGTTGATAATTGCAGCAGTGGGAAAGGTCTGACTCACCAAGACCTTGCAGATGCAAGCAAATCAAGGTTTTCCCAAAAGAAGCAGCATACTTCTTAGGAGAGAGACATAAGCCTTGATTCTGGTTGTTACCTTCCTTCCCAGCGCTGAGGCAGCAGGATGGAGATTGCCAGTGCAGAAAGCGATGAGGTCCTGCAGGGGAATGGCACTGCCGGCCTTCTACAGCCCAGCTCCCTCCTGCTGCTGTTCCAGGGCAGCACAGAGAGCAGCCACAGGCAATTTAAAGGTGTTTGTACCAATCCAGCTCTCGACAGGCAGCCTTACACAGGCAAGGAATGGTTGGCAGATACACAGGTGCTGGAATGAAAAAAAGCCTCGGAGCAAACAGCTCCAATTCAGTGAAGACTCAGCGTCCTGCAGTACTCTTGCCCTAATCTCTGTTAAAAGTTCACGTCCCACTTGACTTCACATCCAAAGCAAGCCCCCAGGATAGCAAAAATTCACTGGTAAATGAAAAAAATTATGACTTGGACTTTCAGCAAAACCTAAGCTCAACACTACAGGTATTAAAAAAAACCCTGCAGTCACATTGTGATGGCAAAATTTGAGACCGTCTAGGGCTCAACTGCCACTGATTTTTGCCTGTGGAACCCCACTCATGAAATAAAATTGAAAAGGTTTCAGTGTTGTCACAGCTCCCGTAAGCCAGGAGTGGCTGGCATCTGCTGATTTGCTAACAAAACAGGCTTTCAGTAAAAGGATTACTGATGTAATACAAAACATTCGTGACTGGCTGATCCACAAATACGTGCTACAATAGGTTTGGCAACACTGAGGGCCTTTCAAGCAGGGCCAGAATAAAAACAAGTGATTCTACTTTAGCCACAAGTGATATCAGAACACTGACCTGCTCAGAGCAGTTAAAAAAGGCTTTTAAAATAGAAATAAGTAAAGGGTTTGTTGTGTCTAAGGGCAGGAAACACTACACAACTAATTTTCCTTTATGTTACAGTACTACTGAAAGATTAAAGTGAAAAAAATGTAGGACATTGTCTAAAAAAATCTTCTAGCACTATTAAGTCTGTGCAACAGCATGTGACTAATGTTCACTGGCAAAATTAAATGCAACTACAAAAATTTTGAGATCTGATTATGGCAATTAGGAATTACCCATACAATGCAGCCTGCCCATTATCGGCCTACCCCTGCAGCAATCTCCCGCTAGAGTTTGTTATATTCTTCCTAAAAGCAAGAATTTTTGCCCATAATTAGTATTTTTCTCCCCATGTTAAATAAATCATAAGGTTGTTGAAAACACCGTTCGCAGTCAATCAGGGCTTAAAAGATCCTTGTTCAAACGTGAGAGGGGATAAACATTAACAGCATCAGGCACTGACTAATCATTTAATAACAACTTCTACCTCAGAAATCCAAGGCTGGAAATACTTTTCTGGAAATACTCTGGATTAATGCCATCTCTGATCACAACCAGAGCATCAGATTTAGGAGGAGTGGAGTCCATCACCTTTCAGAACAGGATCTGTGGGTTTTCAGCTCTGCAGTGGAGGGGGCTGACTCAATCTAACCCTCATCTAATGTGACATTGCCATTGTGATATAAATAGTGTCTTATTTGCCTGCTTCAGAAGAACAATGTTAGTCAAGAAAAGGTCAAATGGTTTTGCCACAGGGAAAAAAAGAGCAAAAATCTTTTGTAATTTAATATTGCCTTTTTTTTATTTTTTTTGGAAGACAGGGGACTCCAGGTGCTAGTCACACAGGAGGGAGAGGAATACAGAAAAGAAGAGAAGGCATATTTGTCTAGTCTGCAGCAGCAGAAAGCAATAATATTTCAATCATTTCTTAAGGCCCAGAGGAACTTATATTTACCTGGCATCTCACTGATCTCATCTCTACTTGGAATGCTGCAAACTCTGTAGAAAAAGGCTGCTCAAACCTGCCTACTTTGGCAATGCAGAAGTTATAGCTGCAGGCGGGTCTAGGACAGATGTACTGGACACAACTGATGAATGCCTTTTCTTTCTTATTCCACAGTGCTCATTACATTGATGCTTTCAATTAATAAATCATTAATAAACATGACTTTTACTCACAGCTAGCCATCAAATCCATCCATTTTTTGCCAAATGGCAAAAATACAGGATTTTAAGTCTTTGACTACATTATACAACGTGAGCTTGCTACTAACCCTCAGATAAGGGCTATACAAACACCCACGTTATTTATTAAGGCTGCTTTCAAGCAATTTTCTCATCCTACAGGAAAAAAAAGTTGCTCTGTTCCAAAATTTACATGCAAGGCAGGCTGGTACATTCATACACAACTGAACTAGAGAAACACATAGAGCTGGGAAGTGAAATTTCTACAAATTAGTTCAAAAAGGTGACCCAAAGGCCCATTTATTGCTCGCTTTTATTGCTTCCAGCACACTGGGAATCTGTGCCCATGGCAATACTGCAGTACTAATGGAAATCAGTAAACAGGGTCACGTGTGTCACAGGAGTTGCTTTTCACGTTCTAAAAACATCTGTGGGTCCTGTTTGCTGGAAAGGCAGTGACCTTGGCTTGTGTTGCCAAGGCTGGGTGTACCCTGCACCTACAGCTCCCCGTGTGCCCAGGGGAGTGCATCCCACTCAGAGGAAATACACTGCTAAACTTGTTACCAACCAAATTGGAAAGTAAAATAATTACAGCAAATTTCCCCCTGGGCCATCCTCTGCAGACTACAAAACACTCTGAAGATACTCCGAAGCAGCCCATCTCTCCTGGGAAATGCCACTCATTGAAAAACAATTGTTCATCATTCAATTAAGGTACAGCACGAGGTGAATGAGATAAATGAAATATCTGACTCAACTGGAATCGTGTGCTGGGCCCAGGCCCTGCGAGACACAGGCAGCTTGTGGGTTATTTTTGCACAAAACATGTTTAGGCAGTGACTTTATGCCTTGAGACCAGAGATAACGTAGTGCAAAGGGCTATGAGGGAGGGAATGCAGGAGGTCCCCTCAGCTATTCTCTGCAGCCTGAATAAGAAAGTAAGAAAAGCAGGAGCAAAGACAGCAAAATAACAGCAGTAAATCTATACAATCTACAGAAAGAGAATGGAGAGCTCCAGCTGTTATTCCAGCCTCGAAGGGAGGCACCTCCTCGTGAGCAGCACAGGGATTTTGCTTTGCACACTTTGTGGAGTGAATATCACCAGCTAGTGCCAGAGTGACAGCCTGAACCACGGGCAGCACGAGCAGGCAGTGAAAGGGCACACAGAGCAACAGAGCTTGCAGTGAAAGATCACTGCGGAAGAATGAGGAGGGAACAACGCGCAGCATCTTCTGGCTTTTTGAAATCAAACACGAAATTTTACATCTTCACACACACACACACACAAAATTAAATCCAATTTATGGGTAATAGCTCTTCCTTTGAACTTCTGAAAAGTTCCTGGAAATTCTGAGCATGTCAGCCTTAGCAAGGAAGAATGAAAATAAGGACTTGAAAAGAGAAATTAAGACAAGCTTGATGTTTATATAATAAAACAAAACCCAGTGCCAAAGCTTGAGAAAAGCAAGGAAATTCAATGGTTCTAACACTGTTCTTTGTCAAACACTACACATGGAGAATTTGCATTTTCCAACTGCCATCTGGAATTTTTTTTTTTCAAATTTTAAATGCATAATGGGGAACTAAAGCAAGACAGCTTATACCTTCATGTCCTCAGGCTTTTTTGTTCATTTGTTTGGTTTTAAACAAGAAACATTTACAGATAATGACTGGCTATGATTACTGAGAAATACATAAAGAAAACTAGTTTTTCAAAATGCCCCATCCAAATGCATTAGCAATTAGAACCTCCTCAAGTTTCCATTAGTCTGTCAAAACAAGAAATAATCTCATGGCAGCTGACTAAAATTCTTAAAGGTTGTCACATTGACTGAATTTCAAAGTATAGACTTACAAATTCGTAGTCTCCATCCTGTGGTACTTTCCAATCAGATGAATTTTTTGTCTGGCCAGATACATTCTTCCCAAAGCTATTGATTTGATTCTCCTTCTCCTTCTGTTCAAAGTATTCAAGGAATGATGGTCTGGCTGGCTGCATCGTTTCATCCCTCCCTGGAAATATTAAAAATAATAAAAAAATAGTTGTTTTGAAAAATACAGTTTTGGTTATACAGCCCTCCATCATGCCCAGAAGTGATTTTGTTTTTTCAGCACGCACTAAATCACACAGTACTGCTAAAGTACTTGCTAAAATACTATTTTTCAGTAGCTTTTCCATCATAAAACTGACTGCACAGTGAGAAAAGTGGAAAAGGAAAGCTTAAAGCCCACCACAGAAGTGATTACAATGCTGGAGGCCTCGGCCTCTAGACCTGCAATCCATCCCTGACAGCACACTCCAGGTACACAACTCCATGCACTGAATGCCAGAACTGAACAGCTGCTGGCCAGACAGGCCGGGCTTTTTCATCCCAGCCAGGTTCCATGCACTGCAAAATAAGCAAGCTTCAAAAATAAACAGTGCTCTTCTACAAGGAGAAACTCGCCTTTATGTTTGTGAACAGAACAAAAACAGGACAAAAATGAGGCTTTCAAAGACCACAAACACCTTATAAATACCACACTATTTGCCTTGGGTAGAAGTGGTCAAGTTTTCTATATTATTTGGGTCGAAAGGCTTATTTAGCTTACAAAACTTCTTTTTTTTTTTTTTCTTTTTATAAATAGTCAGTAGGTGTTCAAGTTTACTGCCCTAGTTTTCTTTTTGTAAATTACTTCTTCTGAACTAACTTTCTTAGTGGGAGAAAGGCTTAGACTTAGACTCAAACAAGCCAGATATATAGATTAACCATTCAGTTCTGGGCTGTAATTAAGAAACTTGGGGTAATAAGGAACGGGAGGGTGGCTTCATTTGTAGGGCGATGACAGCACAATAAGGAAGGACGTGATGAAATGTGAGAGGATGGAAATGCTGATTCCTAACACAGACAGCAAAAAAAGCCAAAACAGGAAGAAAACATGAAATGTAACTTCACAGCAAGTCAAGGTTACAAGGCTTCCAGCAAGAAGATTTCTTCAGTAAGTGCAACCAGTCCAGCATCAGATGTTGCCCGGGCTCTGCACACTTAAACTGGCCTGTCCTGAGTTACAGCACAGCTAATGCCTTGAGAAGAGTCTCAGTCCAAACTAAGAGACAGTCTTGCACTGCAAGCATGCGTTAACAGGGCTGCAACACAGCAGACACAGCTAAAGGCTGCTCACAGCTCAGTGCCACTGCACTGCTCTTGATGATGAAATGCTCCACCAAAACCTGTGAGCAGCACGGAAGCAAGCGCTGTAACCCACTAAATGGTTTTGTTCCGTGACACGAGGTTCTCTAGAATAAGTTACTCATACTTGAAACATATGTTTTAGGTGATGCAGAAACCATAATTTTCAGAAAGCAGGATCAGGACTGGAGTTAGCAGAAAATGGCATCAGAGGAGCCTAAGTCTGGACTGCGGAAATAAGTTCAGTGCTGAATGCCATACGTTTGAAATAAATATAATCTGTCAGGCAGGCATCCAACCAAGAGTTTAGAGCTTCAAACAAGCACACAGGGGATGTCCTGTGATGGGTTGGCAGGGCCTGTGTAATGCAGAGACTCTCCCACAAGAATCTGTACAGAAGGCAGGCTGTCACAAAACAGCCCTCTCTAAGGACATTCAGCAGCGCTTTCCTCTTCAAAAAGTATTAGCTGCTTTGGAAACTCATTAAGATTTAATCACAGAATATTATTCTTGCATACAAAATTGCCACCCAGTGATCCGGAACTTCCCTGGCAGACTGTCTGATCCTCAGAGAAGCGGATGAATTCCTTGGTGAGCTACAAGATACTCTAGGAAATTATTTGTCTATAGACATGTTAAATACAGAACAAATTTCTACAAAGTATGAAAAATCTTGGCAGGATATTTGGGTTGTGATACTGAGAGAAGTGTGGTTCTGCACAGCCCTAAATGTCATGATGCATTTTGAAAAAGCCCTGCACGGTTCTGCCTCTCCAGGGCCAGCTAAAAGCTCAAGCATGAACTAAAGTGCTGATACTTTTGCACCACGACAACTGGAGCAAAGACAAATTATTATACCCCTGGCAGTAGTTTCCCTTTTATAAAAAACAAAACTAAAAAACTCATCATACATAATTAGATCGAGAAAGACACCTTCAGACCAGCAGCGTGAAGGTCAAGCAGGGAACACGTCTGCGAAGTGGAGAACAGATTTGCTGTTGGGAATAATTACTGAAATACAATCACAATCCAATTACTGCTGAGTGATAAAACATTTATTTAGAATGAAGTAAACACACCCCTTGTACTCTGCTGCAGCTCAGCCTGCTTGAAGCAGGAGGTAAGTTATTACGGACAATCATAGCAATGTTTAACACCAACTAATTTTGGAGAAAGAGAGGAATTCATAACTAGCCAGGCTAATCTATACACAGCTCACTGACAGCCAGCCTGGGTCTCTGTAATTCAGACTTCCTAGTGGGTGGAAAAAAGAAAATTTAAATCACGCTTGTCTTCTGTTTTGAAGATTATTGTTTGCAGCAGAGGAGACTGTGGAAACAAGCGTTTCACTCCAGTGACACTGGCTTATTCAATTCTTTTCTATTTACTTTCTAAGCAACTGTTCACTCAAAACAGAGCTTAGTTCAGAATGTCAGTTAAAATAATCATGCTCATTTCCTCACATCTTGTGTTTTACCAAGAACTGCAGTATTTGCACTTGGCAGAAGAGATTTGCAGAGTCCCACGTCTCCAGTGTGCCCAGGTCCCTCTGGATGGCATCCCTTCCCTCCAGCTGCACCACACAGCTCGGGTGTTGTCGGTGGTAAAAGGAAGAACAGGGAAAATTACGTAGCTGTAGAAGATTTTCTTGCTGCCCTTGATGTCCCTGGCCATATTTAATTCTATCAGAGTTTTAGCTTTCCAAACCTGATCCCTGGCTGCTCAGACAATCTCTGTGTATTTCTCCCAGGCTAGCTGTCCTTCCTTCCACCCTCTGTAGGCTTCCTTTCTGCGGCTGAGTTTGTCCAGGAGCCCCTTGCTCATCCACGCAGGCCTCATGGCATTTTTGCCTGACTTCCCCTTTGTCAGGATGCATTGCTCCTGAGCTTGGAGGAGGTTAGCCTTGGATATGAACCAGCTTTTTTGGGCCCTTTCCCCTCCATGACTTTATCCCACAATACTCTACCAAGCTTATTCCTGAAGAGGCCAAAATCTGCTCTCCTGAAGTGCAGAGCAATGAACTTTCTGTGTGACCTCCTCACTCTCCCAGTGAGAGGATGAAGGGAACTGAACTGCAGCAAAGGGTGATTTGGCTGAACACAAGGAAGAAAGTTTCACAGCAGGGATGGCTGTGCAACAGAATGGGACTGGAGTGACTTTGCAAGGCCTCGAGCAACCAGATCTGACACTGCACTTGTCCCATTCCAGGGATAATTCCATACAAGGAATCAGACTGATGAGCACCCTGCCCTCCCAAGTGCTTTTGTGGCACACGCTCTTCACACCCACCATCACACACCTCTAACCCTGCAGTCACCTTAGGCCTTGCAAACACAAGCAACATGTAGTCACCAATTTAAGTACATTTAGTCACCAATTTAAGTACATTTAGTCACCAATTTCAGTACATTTCCACACACCAACATATAACGCTGCATCTTAGTGCTGCTTTGTTTTTTAACTGATATAAAGCAGAGATTGCTAACTGACAAAAAAATGGAAAAAAAAAAGATGGTAATATAAAAGGAGAAGCAGCTGTGATGCAGATCTAAGATATCTGAAATTTTAGTTGCTGCTATGATCTCTGTAGGGGTGTGGATGCAGCAAGACCGACAGAAACACTCCCAGAGACAGAAAGACGTTACACCAAATCAATTATCATCCCAGCACGACTGAATTTCTTTTCGTCAATCTTAGCATTTAACAGCAGTGTCATCTTTCCAAAGATGACCTGCTATTAATTCAACACAGGCGTCACACCACTATATCTTTAAAATTTTGATAACAGGCAGCCAAAGACAAAAATCGATCACTGCTATTTGCAGAAGCAGATGCTGCTGAAAGATGACACCGCACCAAACGCGTCTGTGCCAAAAAGCATTTAACTTCCTAATTTTATAGGGTTAGGCTAAAATATGAACATTTGACAGAAAGTGAGATCACAACTGTGGTAGAGAAGAGCCTTTTATGAGAAGGTCACCCTGCGGTGACAAGAAAGGCTTCACTGCTGCATCTATTTTGGAATCTAAAGAGTTGCTTATAAGGATGAGCCATGAGAGCTCCCTGGAGCCATTAAAGGTCTATCATTTAGATATGCAGTCATCTTTTAGGAGCTATATTAATTACACAAATGGAACACCACAGCTCTGCTGGGGCTGGTCCAACTGACTGCAGAATTGCAGGTTCAGAGCAGCCGTGCAGAGCCGGGAGGGCTGCTCAGAGCTCAGCCTGAGTCCTGTGAAGAGCAGAAGCCCTCCACGGAAAACTCACAGGTGTTGGCTGGTTTTAAAGTCATGTTTAAAAAGTGTAAGAACATCAGTACGGTTGTGTGTGAGAACAGAAAAAGGTGTGAAACTAGTGAGTCCAAAGGTAGAGAATGCTGTAAGTTGTGCACAACAAATATCCCTGTAAACTTTGATTTCTGTGTTATCCTTCAGCACTGGAAAGCCATGTCCAACTGCATGTGGTAGTGTGCAAGCTGGGACAGTCCCTCTGCAAGCACAAACAGCCCAGACAAGCCAAAAGACAATTGACAGGTACAGGCAGGGCTCTCCAAGAAGCCAGCACTGGATCCTCTCCTCTGCCAGGCTACAGCAAGGGCAAGCGGTAAGGAAAAAACGGAACAATCCGCTCCTTTCCAAAAAATGTCACTTGTCTGAATAGCTGAGGGAATGGAATAGGTCAGTCTGTGGGGCTGACTGCAGCACACAGACCACCCCACATGAAGCAAAAGATGACAAAGAAGGCGTGGAGAGCCTCCAAGTCATTTGCATTTCCATATGATGCTGCAGAGAAAGCAGAATGATGAAGAAGAAGCAGCCCAGTCAATCAAACCAGCAAGAGATTTACTTTTCATTCCCAGCAGTAAAGAATATCCATGAAACCAGATCATTTGCTATCATCTAGCCCCAGAAATCAAAAGACTCATTTCTTAGATTTTGTCAAATTAGCTCTCACAATTGAAAATTTTCAGAAGCTCATGAGCTTCAAAGGACGCTTTCAAAAAGAAAGGGAGATTTATAAAGTCCTTCTATCTATCTGAACAAGCTTGCTAAGCAATGAAACTAAAATTTTTGCTGTTCTCTAAAATTATTCTTCTCTACTCAAGCTTGACATCAGAAGAATCCTTGTTTTATTATTCTTTCCTCTTGAGAGGGATTGCTAAGGTCTACCTAGGGTGACTATTCTGGAATTACAAAGCTTGTCCTGAGAGGGAGAGTAAGATAACCTCAGGAACACATTTCATGTGCACTTTACTCAAGCCAGTTTATGCAGTCTATACTTAAATACCTGTCCTTGAAATCACAATGATTAGATTTCCTCCCTATACCACAAAAATAGGAGCTGGAGTTATGGCTGGGAACAGCCAGGAGATAATGCTACAAATTAATTTACAATGAAGCTGACATAAATCAGCAACATTGAAGTGATCAATTGCTACATTAGTGATTTCAAACTAAAACGTGATCCTTGGTACATGTATGTGTATTTGGCAAAAATGCAGGGGCTGCAATCTCTACTAAGCCTTAGTCCTCACTAGTCTCAGTGAGCTGCTGCTTTATATTCAATTATGTAACTTTTAAGACTGAAAATACATATTTAGGATGCACAAAAGTGCCTGATGGTCATGTGTAAGCAATGCTTCATTAATATTAAATTTCAAATGGAACTGCAGTTTTATTTGCTTTGGGCTATTTTTCAGAGATCACAAATGAACTTTAGCAGCTGGACAGCATAATTTGTTCAGTCTGAAGAGGACTGAGTCATTTTAAGCAGCAGAGCAGAGAGATGTCAAATTATTCAACCAGAGCAAAAATTGCTCCATCATTAATAAGTTCATACCATGGCAAGAGGAGCTGAAATTTCCTCATATTAAAAGCAGAACACGTAACACTTTTTATCTCTTTATGAGGACAAGTCTCCCCATAATTATGGCCTATCTCAAATTAAATCAAACTAAAACACTGCCAACAGGTTCTGCTATTAATAAGAAACTCCTAAATGAACATAAAAAGCAACCTAAATCTCTTAATGAATAAGGTGTGAAAGACATCTAAGGAGAAGAGCACCAACACTCACTCAAAGCTGTAACATCTGTAGTGAGAACCCTTCCAAAAATAGGGGAGGAAATCCTCACAGTAATTGAAGGTGCTTAAGACCAGGTTGCCTCCTTTTATATCTCTTCTGCTTTAAATCTCAGACATGGTTATAAATAGAGAGCAGCTTTCTTCCTCCACCACAGACTTTCAGTGGACACCTCCTGTCTTTCACCTCATTAGCTTGAATTGCTAATTTAGTCCAGCAGCCACAGCACGTGACAGGCAGCGAGATGTGAAGGTGCATGGAGAAAGAAGTGAACATTTCCTATTCTGCATCCTCTGGCTCAGCTCCTGATAAATCTTAATGAGAAGCAACCTCATCAGCAGGGATGTAGTCTTCACATCCAGCACCTGTGGGTAACAGCTCAGGCTCCCCAGATGGCACAGAACCAAGTAAGCACTTCCTAACTCCCTTTCTATTCATAACCCACAAAGTCATTTGCTTATCTAGAGAGAACAGAAAACAACATTGCAATGAATATTTTTTTCCCCTGAAGCTTGAAAATCTGCTGGTAAAAACAAATTTGGTTTTGGACTTCTGCAGTGAAGGAATTTGAGAGTTTACGCTTTTTCTTATTCCTGCTTGGGAGTAAGGCTTTCTCCAGGATTTATTTTGATCCAGTAGGGAGTGAGTTTATTCCTAGAAGAGACAGGTAGGCTCCAGTTTGCCTGTATGTGCATGGGACAGAGATGTACTTACTAAGTGATTTACTATTCTAAGTGATTTACTCTGTCTCTTGGTTGAGTCTCCTGAAGCACACTGCCCCCTGTACAGTGCTCAGGACCCTGATAGTCACACCTCCCATCTTCTCCAAGAAAAATGCTTCTGTCCAGAAAAAAAAGAGAAGATAATCCCCTACCTTCTATCCCTCACCCTACTAAATACAGGAGTGCTCAATAATAAACTGCTAAAACCA
This sequence comes from Cnemophilus loriae, assembly GCA_013397755.1. Lineage (NCBI taxonomy): Eukaryota > Metazoa > Chordata > Aves > Passeriformes > Corvidae > Cnemophilus > Cnemophilus loriae. The sequence continues at coordinate 1,473,988 of VZTF01003064.1, forward strand.
GCAAAAATAGCTCTGTTAAATAAATACATCCTTTCTCTGATTTCAGTGTCTCTGAAAATATAAATATTAACAGATAATTAACTTTGTCTTAGCATTGAAGCTTTGTCAAATATGCAGGACAACCAAAGGTGGACAAGCATCCACCCTTAGATCCTGGACATAACTTCTCTTCATGCTTCAGCCTGCACAGAGCCACTATTTCAGTTACTAGGGCCAGTGTTCAAAAAGAAGACCAAAACACACACCAAAAACCCCACAACAAAATGACAGCACACACAACTCCTCCCATCCCTCAGAAACGCTGTCTGCATGTTCACACAGCTTAATACTCTTAAGCAAATTTTGCTGGCCACTGCTTATGTGAAGCTTGCCAGCAAGGCTGCTATTAAAAGTCAGAAAGCAACAGGAACATTCCTCTGTGCAGATTTGTATTCTCCACACCCCAAGAGTGGCAGTAGGATGACTCTTACATTTCTAGAACAATTTAATCAATGTAGGAGTTTGTATAAGCAGCATGTTATTTAAATGCATAATGCTGAGAGTGTTTTATGGTTCAATTATGACTAAATGGACCAATTTGCTTTAAACACTGAACTGTACCACTGGACATCAATAACACTAAGTAGTGGGAAGCTGCTGCAAAGAGCTATTATTGTCTATGGAGAAAACCAGAGGCAAAACAAGTACCTTTGGCCAATATCTTTGACGCACACATGATGTAAATCCTGACAAGATGTGGACTTATTCTCCAGAGTAGCTGCATGAGCAATTTGGATAACGTGCCACTGCACTTTCCTGGACAACTAATGATATTATCATCTATGGCTACCTCAGCTATACATCAGTAATACTTTGGCCAATTACAATATTAATGCAATCACATAATCCTCCTGCCACCCATTCTCATTCTGCTGCTCACACCGCAGCTTTTACAGTCATTGCTTTACGTGAAAAATCTCAGCTTAATTCACGGGGAAAAAGCCTTTCCTGAGTCTTAGCAGAAACATTTCTCTGGCTTAGGTTTCAGTGTCACCCACCGGATGTCTCACACAGCCACCAAGATGACAAGCTTACTCTGAATCATTTTTCAAATAGGAAATCGCCAAGTTTGCAGTCTTAGCTCATTTAATTTGCTAATGAAGCCCAATTCCCCCTCAAAAGGGGAAATACTTTTTTTTAAATGACACAACCATGCTTTGCAGTGTGGGCATGGTAAAAGCACAACAAAACCCAACCAACCTCAAACTGTTTAAGAATGAAGCCTGGATTTTTTTTATTTTAAACATTTACAAAGTCTAAAGAATTTTTACCAGCACATTACATTATCAAAGCAGAGACAGCAGTGCTATTAAAGCTTCTGGTCTACCTCTGCACCAGATACTGTACTGAATGTGTGCCACATGAACAAAAATCCCTGTCTCCAGATTCCTCATTCATCTCAACCCAAAGACCAGACACCCCAACTCGCACTACTGCTGGCAGTTCTGCATTCTCCAATATAATTCACCAATTATTTGATGCTTACACAAGCAAGATGTACTTTAACAGAGAAAATAGGGCAGACTATAGTACTAGACAAACTAGATCCAATTTCACTTGGATCTGATCGTATTGCAGCGTTCAAGGAAGGCAACATTATTATAAAATTATGTTCCACTCTTTAAATCAAAGAGACGAATTCATGCCAAGATTCCACTATCTAAACAAGTAAAGCCGACAGAGTAAAAGCATAAAGAGTAAAAAATGCTGCACTGTTTACTAGCACTATATATTCTCTCATAGAAAAATTAAAAAAGAACATTTCCAGTCGTATTAACAGCTCAAAAGTTATTCCAGCTCCCAAGCACAATGGAAATGTCTGTTATTACAAATCATTGCTCATCTACAGCTCTCCAGCTACATTTAAAGTTTTCCTGGAATAGTTTAACTGCAATCCATAAGTAATCTTTCAGCAATCGATTTAGGAGTAAAATGTGTCGCAGCACAATTTAGTATCTGCGGTCTCAGGCAATCACTTGAGTGCTTTCAGAATGTGTAACAGAATGTCACAGTGACATTTTTAATGCTGCCTGGCTATTTATATTGAGTGCCCAGAATAAAGCCAAGCAAATGAAAGAATTTAAGCAAACACAATTACAGCTCAATTGACTGCAAAACAAAACTTCCCCTACAATCTAAAATACTGGAACTTAAGTTTCCTCTGAGCCTGAGAAGTCACAAATTGATTTATGCAAGAATCACTTTCAAGTCTGCTGGAAGTTGTTTGTGCTTTCAAGGCTATTGGAAGTTGTTTGCTAGAGATTTCTAAGACAATCCCGTCTACAAAACATTGAAATACAACGCTTCAAACACTTTTTACATTAAAAAGAAATACAACCAAACAAAAAACTAGTTAAGACACAGATTTATTTTTTTTAATTAGAAAGAAGAGCTAGAACACGACTACAGAAACCTGCAGTTAAAACGCCCAGGACACCTAGGGAAGCTGTAATGCCATGTAAAAAAAACCCAAAAGTTTTTTATTGACTTAAAAATAGGTTCTATCGTGAGTCATAACACAGACTGCCAAAAGAAATACAGATGTCTTTAAAAATATGAATCAATGAAGCTCCTTCAAACTCAGTTGTTCCCAAATAGCATTATTTTATTTATACTTAAGATTACAAAAAACTACTTTCTCCAGAGGGTTCTGCAGCAGGCTGATGGGCTTCAGGGCTAAATGCATTTAACTGAATGTTATGAATATGTAAATGGCAAGCTGAAAAATGGAGCTGCAGGCAATTCTCATGAAGGGCAAGCTGCTCAGAGACACTGCCTGGCATCCCCAAAACAAACTGAGAAGCGCTCTGTGCAGCAGCCAGCATTTCAGAGTTACACTACCAAGCAAGGAGGAGAGAAGGGTGTCAAGGAAAAGCTATAATTTTCATTAACATCAGATTTGCTGGAATGAAGCTACAAGCAGGCAAAATGCAGCACAAGCTGCAGCAGAGAGTGGGCTCACTGGGCATCACCGTGTGGAGCCCACGGGCACGGACGTGGTCCCTGCGTCAGGCACCAGCTGCAGCCAGGAGCTCCGAACGCCTCCTCCAGCTGCTGCAGCACCTCTGCCACACACCCGGCTGAGAACACCTTGCACAGCAGCAGATGAACAACTGAGAGTTTCCAAGAAGCCTGAATTCTAAGGAGGGTTTAAAATAAAAAACTCCACTTTCCAGTCACGGAGATGTCGAGGTGCCGGAGCTTGTTGTGGAGCTCCCTCTTGAGGGTAGAGACTGCCCTGTGGTAAAGGCATCGCTGCATCCTCATAACTCATTCTGCTCAAAACCAGAGCGTGCCCTTGCTAAAGAGATACTATCAAAGGCATCTCCTCAAGCCTCTGAACACCACTGCACAGACAGCACTAGGTACTTTTGAGTTACAAGCACTGCAGTCTTAAAAAGACAGCAAGAAATAAGCACATGTCAAACACCAAAGATAAACTCAAGTGCTGGCAGTGCAGGAGCACCAGACAGCAAAACCTCTGATACTGAGAGCCACGAAATGGAACAATACACACTGAAGGTGAGAAACTATCAGTGCTGTCTGTTGGTAAAGAAACTGCAGCTTCACCAGGTTTATTTAACACTGTTGAAATGTCCCTTTCTTTGGATGACATTTTAGCTGCTCTAAGCATCCATCCATCTCCTTGCTAGATCGACCTTGTTCCACCCCATCATGGTCTCTGCTGTCCCAAGCTGCTACTCGAACTGACACCTCTGGGTTTTAATGTGCTGAATCATGTTTATCAACGTTTGGAAAAATCTTTAGAGGCATTCCGCTGAAATCTCCTTCTCAAACCAAACATCATTCCACAAGCTTCAAAGGGCCCTGACGTGGAAGAAGCTTTCGACACAGAAATTCCTGAGGAAAGGATTTTTCCAAACTCTGTGAAGAATAGCTAAAGGCTCAATATCAGATGGCCAAGGAAGTCTTTGGAAGCAGTGCCAAAGCCAAAAGAACAAGCCTTGCATGTGATGGTCATATTTGAACACTGCTGAGCCTCCAGTCAGCACTTTCCCCAGTCCTTGAGCAAACAAATATCCAGGCTGGCCAGCTGAGTCATCCCTCACTACCTCTGCCTCAGGACTGCAAGGTTAACAAACCAGTGGGAACAGATTTCTGTGAGAATCCATAATTCAGAAAAGATTCCTTTTATTGTAGTCATACTTTTCCGGGAAGGCTCTCCCTGCCATTTCTTTAATCAAAGAAACATTTTCAACCCTTTTCCAGCTCAAGCTGTAAGGTCTTCCATAGACTATCAGTCACATAATTTTAAACCTTACATCCTCTGACAAGGCTTATGGCTTTAGTAACCTTTCCTGTTTTAGGGTAGCGCAGATTTCAGCTTGAGTGTCTGAAACAGCAACACAGCTCATTCGGTTGTCCTCAGCGATTACAGTAACACTAAAAAACACACCAGTCTAGAGAGATGCCAGCCCCTCCCACTGCGTGTCCTGCTGTGCTCAAAGCCTGCAATATATTTGTCATTTCATAAATCTGTCTCTTCACTGGATGCACCAATCCTAAAACAGACTTACTGCTTGCAGATGCCAGGCTACAGCCAGATCATCATCTAAAGCAACACACATTTTGTGATTAACTCTTTGTTAGAGTTCCCCCTCTACATTCTGTGAAAAATACAAAACCAGCAAAGAAGAACTGACAAAAAAAAATACTAGCTAGAATCAGATCTTATTCGATTAACACAGAAGCTTGTGGAAATTGTGCACATCAGCTATACCAAGTGCAAGATTACAAAGCATGGCTTGGAACTTGGACCTAGAAAGGTTTCTCCACAGCCAGAGGGCACTGATATAAGAGTTTTGGCTCTCTACAACCAAAAGACACAACAATCTACCAAAAACATCAAAGCAGGCCGGGAATACATATCATAGCCCACATGAAGTCTTAAGTAATATTCTGTAAGTCAGAGATGTTTTCTTACTTTTCATGGTGCCCTCCTCCTCTTCCTCCTTGGTGTTGATGACCATCGTGCCCAGCTGGGACTCCAGGGTGCCATCGTGTTCTATCATGGTGTTGGCTCCCTCACTCATGGTGTTCACAGCTCTGATTGTGCCAGTTTCATCTCCACTCGCCCTCACCATGGTACCCGAATCTGTCTCGTCCTCCTCCTGTTCAAACACGCCACAAATACAGATTTTACTGATGGTGGCGAAGTGCCATGAAGAATGTCTGTATTTAAGGACACTGGCAAGTCACACTAACTCAGAGGTTTTTACAGACACACACACACACAGAAATGACGTTTGGTTTATGCACTTTGTTTTCTCCCTGTCATCTCCAAACAGGTAATGAAAACTAATGAATACTTTTCTGCCAGCATGATAAATAAGAGAAGAGATAAATAATCAGCAGAAACTTCTCAGTGCAAGTTGTATCTCATTTCTGAGCTGGTGAAGTGTCTGTAAGAGTGGATTAGAACACTCAATCAGTAATTAGGGTTTCTATTCATGCTGGCAGTTCTGAGAGCTGACCCTAAACCACTGTCTCCAGTGGTACAGCTCACTGAGGAGTATTTGACTGCAACAGGTCTAAGTCTGGAGAGTATGCGGCACACGGAAAGAAACCCCCCTCATCCTACTTTTTTTCTTTTTTTAACATTTAGGTAGTCTTACTCATTATAATCTTCAGACGCACTGAAGAAAAATGAACTGTACTTGCAAATCTTTAAAAAGGATTCAAATAAATTATCAAAGTTTGGTAATTTTTTTCAATGAAAATTACTTTTTATCTTTCCACTTGTTTAAAGAGACAAATAACAGAAGTTGTAATTACTGCTGCCAAGGCTTAAGAAACTGACTCTGTAGGAAAACCCCTTCAAACCAATTCTTCCAGAACAACTCCCTGCAGAGAGTTATGTTAGCCAAAGGTGGCAGTTTCATCAGGTGGTGTGTGCTTCACAAAGCATGTACTTCATGAAGAACAAGGTCAAGGTTTCCACAATCCATTTGGTTTCTTGGAAATGTGGACCAGCTATCCAGCCGCACGAACAGAAGTCCCTTTCTAGGTTTACAGTGGAGTTTCTAGGCATCTCACCTCAGATGAGATGCTCATGTTTTGTTCTCAGGATGAAGTTCACATTCTTTATGTGACCATGGCCTTACTGATCTGTGTTAGTGTTAGAGGGAAAACACACAGGTATTGTGCATCAAGCTGTAATACTCCATCTCACTGTCATGGAAAGAGAGAAGCCACCTCTCCACATTCCAGTGTTCCAAGCATTGTACCTGTTGTATCAAGAGCGTCTATAAAATTTACTTCCCAACCTCAGCACCAATAGCAAGAGAGAAGAAAACTACACAAGATGTTAATAGAGGAAAATTAATTTTGTGTGGAGTTGAGCGGCTGAGAGGAAGTAATAAATTTGTTAGCTACACATCATTTAACAAAGGACTACACTGGAAGTTTCCACAGCACTTGGGAAGTGTTTGGGAAGCTTTTCTGCTAGCAGACACGGAGTAGAGAAGCTTCAGGAAAACACACACACTGACAGAGAGGACTCAACTCCACTGCATAGGCATCACCTCTCAGCATTGTGACCCCAGGTCAGTCAGAAATGAAGAAGGGAAGGCAAAGACCAAACTCAGGGTAGGGACAGTACTCGTAGAATTGACACCATGGCAACATGACCAATAATGTTACTTCCACACTGAATAAATATCCAGTCCTAGACTGCAAAACCAGATGCAGATGTGTTCAGCACAGATACCGTGGACCATGCTGTTCAAGTGTCACCCCTGAACAGGGCTGGCATACAACACCTTGTGTTGCCCATTTCATTTATTCAGGCTGAAGCAGGCAGAGGCTCAAAAACCAGCTTTCAACATGCTTCCCAAATCCACATGCTGTAACCACTGAAACAAAGAGCCAAACTGAAATTCACAGCAAGCCCTGAACACTTCCCATGCCCTCACCTCAGGCTTCTGTCGGTTGCTCTTGTGTAGAAGAAAGTTTCTATAAGGGATGTTCTAAAGCACAACAGTAAAACAACACAACAGACTTATGTCACAGTGCATCAGAGATGATATTATTATTCTATATGAGGAGAGCAGTCTAAGACCTGAATCTACAATGAAAAAATTCTCACTACTGCATAAATAATATAACCCAACTGGGAAAATGTATCAAATCTTCTGCATACAGTACTCTGTAGTGCTACTCAATCCCAGCTCTCAAGCTGCACTATAAGGTGAACAGTAGCCCACACATGCTGCCTGTCCCACTGAAATACAGCCTGAGCAGGGACCAAGCATCAGGTTACACAGTCATAAAGTAGAAAACTCCAGAACTAAGTCAAATCCACTGGCAATTGGACAAAATATTGCAAAAAACAAAAACCAAAGTAGTTAAGCCTTACGAAAGGAGCAAGAGTTTGGACTTTGCACGCTGTTGCTATTAAATACTTACTGAATTTTCTTCATCCTCCTGATCGAGTTCACGCTGTTGTGCCTCTTGGCGTTTCAGCTTGATGTCCATTGCTTCATTAATCAGGTCCCGCAGAATTGATACTCCTTTGGCACTTTTGACAAATGGATGCTGAGAAACATTTTAAAAACAAATAAGCACTGCATCCAAAGCAGGATATAAAACACTGTTACTATGGCCTACTTCAAATCAAATTAAGGTTTAACTTGAAACATTACTACAATAAAGATCCAGTTCTTCTGTCTGGCACAGGAGGGAGACTTTCCACCCTCCAAACAAGATCATGCTCCAAGGGCACTACTAATGTGAGACCTTGGGCTCATTCACCTCCCACAGCTCTACTTACTTCTTTCCTTAGCCTAGCTGTCAAGAACCAATTACACAGACCATTACCATGCCTAGAACATTCTGAGCAACCACTTACATTTAGGCTGCCCTGTTTAGTGTTTTAAGAGACAGTTTCTTGGCAGTGCTGGCGGGAATTTGAAAGTAAAACAACAAAACCAAACCAAACAGAACCAGCAAACCAACAACAAACTCCGAAAGCCAAAACAACAAAAACAACCCAGAGAAGACAAAGGAAGTTGAAGTCAGACTGGTTCTTGGAGAAGAACTAAAAAGCTGAAGTTGCGTGTGAGATTTTTAAAATGAGTTATTAAAAAGTAAAATCTGTAGTGAGCAGGAGCAGCAAGAAACGAAACCAGCATCTCAAGAGCCACATAGCACAGCCTACCCTGGGCAAGCCTCCCCCAGAGCTTATGTTCTCCTAAGAAAAGGCAGACCTGCAGCAGCTGTGTTGCAGTGGCTCGCTGCTCTGGGCTCTTCACAAGACACTGCTTCACAAAGTCTGTAAAATTGTCCGACCAGAGCTCTGGTTTCCGGAATGTTGGAGGCGGATTGGTAGGAATCATGAAAATTGCCTGAAAGCAGAAGAATATTCCAGATTTCCACAACAAAGCTTAAAACCAACAATTCAACAGAAATACACCCAAACACACGCTGGTGCTAAAGACCAGTGGACTTTTCAAGATGCTGCCTCTGAGGAGTTTGTGCCAATATTACACACAAATCTGCTCGCAGGTAGCAAGAAAACAGACTTTTCTCACTAGGTGCTCACACCTGGCTGAGCCATTATGTGCCCCAAAAAGTGTGAATTTGACATTTTTAAGTCTTTAAAATTTGTGCTTGCATTAAAAAAAAAATTCACTTTGGAAAATCCAGCTAAAAATATCCTTTATGTCCAACACAGAGCATCAGCTATGTCTTAACAGAAGAGAATTGTGATCTTTTTTTATTCCCATGCAGATTGTTCTTGACAAAGACCTGTTTTTCATTAATCAACAGCAGAAAGAACTGACAGAAAACAACTTGTTCAATACATTAAAAGCAAGACTGCATGCTGCTATGTGATTCAGCCAGCTGTAACAGCAAACATTTTCCATATAGCAATACCTTTAAGGCCACAGTCCTTACCCTCATGGGATGAATGTCTGCATATGGTGGCTTTCCTTCAGCCATTTCTATTGCAGTGATTCCCAGGGACCAGATGTCTGCAACACAATTATACCCAATTTCCTGAATCACTTCAGGAGCCATCCAGAACGGGGTCCCTATTACTGTGTTCCGCTTTGCCATGGTGTCCTGAGAAGGAGAGAAGGATAAGGATCCAGACAATGGCAACTGTACTAGCCGCTAACAGTCATTAATGAATTATCACCCTAATTATCTTGTACGCATGCATATTAGGCTCAGCAAGACTGGAATACGGAAGTCTGCAAAGAAGAATTAAAACGTGCTCACAGAACTTAAAAGTATCCTAAAAAAAAGCAGCAAATGCTATTGCAAACCATTACTTAGTTGTAACAGCTTCCACAGAGGAAGATCTCCTCTAATCTGCTGCTGGTTTAGCATCTCATGCTGATGCAAAGTGCTAAAAACCAGCTATGAACGATTTGTCAAGGTCTCCACAATCCCATCACACTTGCATGCAGGTGAAAAAGATGAACTGAAATGTACACAGCCATCCTGCTTTTACTTACTGTAAGTTGTCCTGCCACTCCAAAATCAGCAAGTTTAGCATGTCCCTCTGTATTTAGCAATATATTTCCAGCTTTGATGTCCCTGTGTATTTTCCTCATAAAATGCAGGTACTCGAGTCCTTTCAGTGTCGACTGCACTATTGTAGCAATTTCCTCCTCTGTGAGCTGAAGAAGAGAAGAGTTACTGCCAACATACCAGTGCCTGAGACACAGCATTATTGTGCTTTGGTCTGTATTTTACTGAGATTCACTAACTGCCATTTAACTGCCTTCACTAAAGGCTGTCTTACCAATGGGGAATTGGTTGGTGACTTACTGCATTATGTAGCAGGATTAGATCACAACCAGCACACATTTGCACACCTACAATATTTCACATACCATAAGCCTTTCTCAACTAGTAATTCTTATCCTGCAACAACCAAAGTAAGGCAAAGTAGGGTCTTACGTGGAATCAATCTGGGTTTTCAGGAAAGCCAACACATCAAAACCTGCTCCACCAATTAAATTATCCAGATAACGAAGACTCAGTGTAATCAGTTTACTCATTTTCCGAGGAACAAAGCACCTGCATCTCAAGCTGTGGCCAATGGTTGTGTCAGGCACTGAATACTGAGAATTATGCCCTAAGTACTGAGCTTCCTTGAGCTGCTGGACACCCATAGTCCCATCCATACACCCAAAGCAGAAAAGACGTACAGTTTTATTTCGTAATCGAATAATGTCAGACACAGATCCAGCCCCGCAGTATTCCATGACTATCCACAGGTCTGTGTTCTTAAAATAGCTGCCGTAGTATTTCACCACATGAGGACTAGGAAAAAAGAAGGAAAAAACAAAGGGTCAAACACCAGTAATCAGCATCACTGAATAAGCACAATACACTGCAGAGATCCTAAGTAGGTTTTAGAAACTCAGTGCTGAAGTGCCACTGAAACCCTGACCAGAAGCATTCCAGAACACCCTGAATTCTGCACGGGGCTCTCACAGTCCTGCCAAGCCTGTTCCCACAGCAGGGCTCATATGACCTGCCAGCAAGTCACTCCAGGGAGCTAAACTGTCTGACAAATCCCGTGGAAACAAGGAGCGATTAGCCTTCAGTCTGGTTCAGCTCCCTGAACCAGGTTCCAGCAGGGTCAGTGCTGGGGCAGGACAAGGGAATGGGAACGCAGCAGTCCCCGGCAAAGCTGCTGCAGAACATTTGCAACCAAAGGGAAACATTAAATAAAGTCCACAATTTGCTAGAAAATAGCCATAGTGCTCATTAAGATGAATGCTCCCCCAGTACCACGTGAACCTACTCGTCTCTACAATTTAGTCCAGGATATATTTCAGGATCTCAATACAAGCTAAGACTCTCTCCCAGTCAGCTATCTGGCTGCCCAAAAAGCAAACAACCTAGTAAAGTACACTGGTCAGAAAAACCATGTGTCCTCTGGAAATGGTAAACCTGAAACTAACAGAAAGACTGTCCCTGATTTGATGGGAATGCAGCTAAGAGACAAAAGTGTGTTTAATCTATTCTCTGCTGAATATTTTCTAATGAAAAACTCTAACACTAGCAAGTCAGTCACACTGCACAGTGTCCCTTAATGCTTGCACAGAAAATGTGATGCTCCAGTGATTCACTCCCTCTGCTGTTCACAACTGTAAGGTCTCACTTTAGGCCTTACAATACTAATATTTAATTTAAGAAAAAGTAGTAATGCATTTCAAGTTACCCAGTAAGATTTTTCAGGAACAATTTCCTTTCAAGGTACACTCTGCTGCCTGCCCCTAAGTCATCTTCTTTTAACTACAGTGAGAGTGGAATGCAATAGAGTAAGTGACTGGGACCACAGTTTTATACTGCTGATGTAATTTATTTTAAATGGCTTTCCACGCAGGAAGTCCTTCAAAGTAGTGTTTCCTAAGGCCAGATTCATAATACCAGAAGAAATGAGTGTATTTTAAACCTTCAGCCTCGGACACACTTTGTGGGCAGGTCTTCCCTACCCACAAGCTCTTCACTGGCTAAGTCACTACAGCATCTTTTCCCATAAAAACATGCACAGAGGGGGACAACCATCAGCCCACAGAGCTGCCAGCAGGTTATTCTGGGGATGCTCAGATCAGCAGACAGCTTGTGCTGCAGCAGAGCCTGCACAGGCAGAACAGGACCAGGAAGGACAGTCCTGCCACCCGAGCAGGCGACAGCACGGAGGTTGCGCACATGCAAGAGCAGTCATGCGTTAGCGGCTCCCATCCACGCAACCTTTACAACAAGAAACCAAAAAAACTCCTTCTAACAGTTTTCTACGCCTTGCTGGGAAGCCACCAGCCCTGTGGACACGGGAGCTGCTGTGCAGCACACAATCAAGTCACCACTGCTGAAGAAGCGACGGTGCCCGGGCAGAACGGCAGCGACTGCTCACACGCTCGGCTCTCGGCTGGCAGCAAGTGCAGGGTTACTCCACTCAGCTCAGTGCTCTCTCCTGCTGCAAGCTACATTTTTGCCGTCTTACCTTTGCACGACCCAAATGGTCAGCTAACATGACTCAGCTGATGCGAGGTAACTCGATTGTACAAGTCCGGCCTTTTAAAAAACATTTAAGGCAAGATCATGGCTCTTATTTGATTAAGGCCAGGTCACAGGTGGTACTTTTCTTTGTATCCCAATAAAGGGTTTTGCAGCACACACTCACCTGTCACATTGCTGCATTATGGATATTTCCTTTATGATCTCTTGCAGGTCAGATTCCACAGGAACTTGTTTAATTGCAACAACTTGACCCGTTTCTTTATGGATGGCTTTGAACACACTGCCATAGGAACTAGAAAACAAAATATTAAACAAGCACTGAATATAGTAACATTTTAAAAATGCACATGTTATGGCTTTGCTTTTTGCGAGTGTAACCATCAGATAAAACATTAACTATCCTTTTATTAAAAATACTTTGTATTTTAATGTAAATAATCAGCCCACTAATAAACACTGTAATACAAGTAAGTCAGCATACTGAGACAATGAGAAAGAGCACATCATCATTACACTGACCATAGCTTTGGAATGGCCTTTTGCACAAATTCAACAACTAAAATTCTCTTTTTCCAGCACAGACTACAAGATGAGCATGAGTAAGAACTACAACTCTGGTCAGAGAGGTTTGCTTGTTCCTGTCAGATATTATCATTCTTATTTCCAGCTCCTTTACTTACAGCAGCCAGGAAGATTTACAACTCAGTCTTTTCAAATGAACTGCTTAAGGCAGTGAAAATGTCACTCCTGGAGTGTTCCCACGCTGCTCTGCCTCACCAAATGGCACAGTGTCACTGAAGTTCACTTCCACCAGGCAGATCTTCCACAACAGGTACCAGGGATGAACTACAAAATCTCTCAAGTTCCCACAGAGCTCCACCAACGCCAGGCTGGCATTTTTCAATTGCTCTTTTTAACTCCCTACTGCTGACCCATAACCTGCTATTTGGATTAAGATATTGCACTCTTGGGAAACAAATTCTTTATTCTGTTACTAACCAAACACTGTCACTATGTCAGTAGCTACCTTTCAGAAACAGGACCATGACAAAAGTGAAACATCAGAGTCCACTGAACACACCCCCGTTACACAGACGTGTTCCTAGAAAAATGTGCATTGGGCCCACTGGAACACAACACATACCCTTCTCCAAGCTTCTCCAGGACATCAAATACTTCTTCAGGTTGTTTGGTTAAACTGTCTTCATCTAACTTCTTCAGCTGCCTGTATGGGTAAGAAGAGAGAAATTATTACATTTAATTTCATGGCAGTTTGGGCTCTGCTGAAACAGAAGAATAAATAGTACCACTTAAACATACAAAAGGTTTGGCATGAGGTAAATTGATTATGAAGTAAATTTACCTCACCTGATGAGGAGACTGAATATTATTAGCATCCAATAGCAAAAAAAGGACTGGGAATTACAAAGAATAGAATGTGATCAGGCACACAAAACTACAGCTCCTCTTGGTAGAAATCAATTTCAGGATCTATATGCTGGTGGTCACATCTCAGCATGGCACAGTCTTGAAGTCATTGAACATATCTGCTAAATTTCAATATCTGGAATGGAAGGATACCTACCAAGGCCATAAAAAAGGGAACATCATCTTCCCTTATTCTTAGAGTATGTGTGGAATACACTTGCTGGGAGGCAGGAGGCAATACTGATCTCACCTGTACATTCTTAACATCAAAACTTCAGATCTTAACTCCATGGGCTTCGAGGTATACTAGAAAAATTCTGTCAGGAAACAGGAAACTGTACCTGACTCTCAGGATCTTAATGCCAACTCTCTCAAATGTATAACTCGTAAGAGTCAGCTGAAATAATTTCTAGGGAATAAAAACCTGCCATGTGCTGTGATTCTTCACGTGGCCCCCCTTTTCCCCCCAGTACAGCTTTTAGGGAGATCCCATACACAAAGCAACAAGAAGATCAATCATATTTGTTTGAATCTGCACAGGAAAGCTGTTCACCAAACCTCCTGAAACAGCTAAGGACTACATAACAAAAAGGTCTGAAAACAGTATTTTATTGTCAGTGGTAAGAGTATCCAACAGCCCACAAACAAGTGCTCTTTCATTTTCACACGAACTAAAGAAAATCTGAAACAACAATAAACAAAAACCAGCCAACAAAACTCCCTCCAAGCTCCCCAAACCAGCTCATACTAGTTTTTTAAACACGGGAACTTAAGAGTCTCAGAGTTTTTAGCACTGACTGGTGTTTAAAGTAAAACACACGTGGTTGCCTACAACTGCAAATTACTCCTGAAAGCTCTTACAGCTGCTGCTAAAGATCAGGACTCCAGTCACAGGAATACTGATTTTTATACTAAATATATAACTTTTTTGCCCAATTTCTTCAGAAACAGAGTGAAACACCATTCATGGATCTCTGGCTATTATGTTTATGTACAAAAGGCACACGGGAGGAGCAGCTCACGCATGGAGCACATACAATGGCTTCCTGAGGCAGAGGAAACATTATATAGAAGCCGAGTCAGGAAGTGGTGAAATACTGAAAGTAGCTGTTAGCTTCCCTGCTTAGATAAGCACTAAACAGAATTTACTTGTCCTTGTAAAAACAGAGACTGAAGAAGGTGTGGGAAAAGAGGAAAAACAAGTAATACATGCACCAGAAACTGCATAAGCCCCCATGTCCAAGGAGCCCAAAAAGTGGCAACGCAAGAGACAGACCCTTGTTGTTGAGGTTGAGGCCTAAATTCTACTAGCATAAAAGGAAAAAAAAAAGGCTTTTCATATACCCAAACACAATAACCAGACAACTACTGCACTTGCAACAAACAGCCTAATTTCCCCTTTAGACCAGGAGCCCAATTACTTTGCACTGTCCTGTTCCATCGAGTGCACTTGCTGCTGTCTGACACACTCTGCCATTCTCCTGGATGTTTATACCACACAGATGTAACAGCAACACAAACCCAATCTCACCTTTGTTATCATTCAGATCTAATCTTAATCACCTGCCCTGTAAACACTGGCATAAGCAATTATAGAATAAAACCAAGCTTTTTTTTTTTTTTTTTAAACAGAATATACATCGCTGTCTAACCAAACGGGCCAATGCCACTGGGGACCAGCGCCTGCAGCTTCCTTTGTTCGCTGCAGAAGCGTTCCCTGGGCCCCAGCTGCGAACCGCTGATAGGATTCTGACACTGACACCTCATCCAAGCTGCCGCCAACCTCCGGCTCTGCCCCGCGGCCCCGGCCCGGCCTGGCAGCCCGAGATAGGAGACCCACGGCTTCGTGCGGGGGTCGCCCCGAAACCCCCGAGGGTCCGGGCTCGGTGTGCCCGGTGTGCCCGGTGTGCTCGGTGTGCCCGGGCACGGCGGGAAGGCGGCAGTGCCAGGGCTGGGCATCGCGCCCGGACACGGCACCGGGGGGACAGACCCGCACAAAACTCACCCAGGGAGAGACGAGACGGGAGAACAAGTGACCGGGGCTTTGTCACCCCACTGGCACGGGGCAGCACACCTCGAGCAGCCGCGGTACCCGGCGGGAGCTCCCGCAGCGGCACAAGCAGCACCTTCTCCCCCAGTGTTCCAGTTTAAGCCGTTTTCCCCCACCTGAGCGCGGTGCCGTCCCAGCAGGGACCAGCGGGCGCTGCCCGGTGCCAGGCGACTGCTGCCCACGGCCCCGCGGCTCCGGGCACCGGCAGCGTCCCGGAGAACCGAGGCGGCCGGAGCTCGGCGCGCCCGCGGCCCCGCGCCGACAGCAGGGCGGGTGACACGGGCCGGAGCATCCCCGCTCCGGGCAGGGACACACCCCGCGCTTACCGGCGCGGGTTCCGCAGCTGCACCGTCTCCATGGCGGTCTGTCGGCGCACCGGCTCCGTCCCTCACTGCTCCATGGCACCGCTCCGCCGCCGCTTCCGCCCGCCACCGGATGCCAGCGGGGAGCACCCGCCCCGCTCCGGCGGGAGGGGTGCGGCTTCCCGGGCGCGGCGGCAGCGGCGCGATGGCCGCGTCCCCCGGTGCGCTGCGCCGGGCCGGCAACGAGGAGTTCCGCCGCGGGCAGTACGGCCCAGCCGCCGAGCTCTACTCCCGGGCGCTGGCGCAGCTGGAAGCCGCAGGTAGGGCACGACCCGGGGCGGGCGAGCGGGCGGGGGGAGACTCCTCAGAATCCCGGCTGAATCGCGGCTGTCCCGCTTGTGCCCCGCGCAGGGGATGCCACCGCCGAGGAGCGCAGCGTGCTGCTGGCCAACCGCGCCGCCTGCCACCTCAAGGACGGCGCCTGCAGCCTCTGCGTGGCCGACTGCACCAGGTGAGCGCCGGCGGGGCCGGGGGCACCCGGCGGGGCCGCAGGGAGCGCTCAGCCGCTTCCCCCGGCTCGGCTGGGGCGGGCGGAGAGGCGGCGGCAGCCCCGGAGCGCGCTGGCTCACGGCGCCCCGGCGCTCTCTCCCCTCCGCCGCAGCGCCCTCGAGCTGGTCCCGTTCG
>VZTF01003064.1:1490579-1526468 GCA_013397755.1 Cnemophilus loriae
GATCAAGCCGCTCCTGCGGCGGGCAGCGGCGTACGAGGCTCTGGAGAGGTACTCGCTGGCCTATGTGGACTACAAGACCGCTCTGCAGGTGGACTGCTCCGTCCAGGCGGCATACGATGGAGTCAACAGGTAACGCCGCCTGGCTCGGTGTATGGGGCACCTGGGTGCTGCTGCTGCGAGCCGTGCTTATTCCTGCTGCAGGACCTGGCCGTGCTCCCTGTGCCTGCCAGTGCCCATAGCTCCTTTCAAGATGCTGGTGGAGGGCTGGGAATGATTGCTGTGGGACTGTTTGTGCTTTGCTCAGTGTCTGGTTTAAAGGAAATGATGAACTAAAGTTCAGTACCCTATCCTTTAAGCATCCCTGTGTTTACAGGCTGTTATAGTCCTGGTCTCTTTCTAGAGCTCTCTGCTTCGCTTCATGGCTTGCCAGACCAAAGAGTGAAATGCTTGTCTCTTGCTCACCTGAGGAGTGACAGCCTCAGCCCTCGTCCTATCGTAGTTTTAGCCCTGCTGGTGGGAGGATAATCTTTTCATAAATGTCTGGTGTGTAAAGAAATGAGCAGATAGAGAGATGCTGTTCTTAATTCACGAGCCAGGTTAAAAGTGACCCTGCTGGCTACTGTGTGGCCCATCCAGCCAAGAGCGAGGGTGACTGGGAGCTGTCTCTTCCAGGATGACTAAAGCCCTGCTGGAGAAGGATGGCGTGAACTGGCGTCAGAAGCTCCCGCCAATCCCCACCGTGCCCGTTTCTGCCCAGACGAGGTGGAGCATTCCTTCTGCCCAGGCCCCCGGGGCAAACACTCCTCCTGCAACTGCACCACAGGGAGAACGAGGTGGGAACATGCCCTTGGGCTGTGGCCCACAAGACAGCTGCCACGCCTGCTTGGTGTGTCTGCAGCTGAGACTGAGGCCTGGAGAAACCCAGGCCTGGTTCTGCCACAGCCCTTTCGGCTGATTCTGGTTCCTTTGATGTCTCTGTGTCTTGCCTCTGGTATGGGGATATTTGTTTTCTGTGAGGCTGTGAGAGTCTTACTGGTTTTATAGAGTTCTGTATCCTTTCACACCATTTGCAGACCAGACTGCTGCTGGCATGGAGAGAGCTCGAAGGCTGAAGGAAGAAGGAAATGAACTTGTAAAGAAAGGAAACCATAAAAAAGCAGTTGAGAAGTACAGTGAGAGTTTACAGCTCAACCAGGAATGTGCAACGTACACCAACAGGTACTGCAGCTCTTTGCCCACGTATCTTGGCCCTGTATAAAAGCCACCATGGTACTTCCTGGCAGAACTGTTTAATGTTTCCTCGTGAACTAATGAATAAAACAAAACCACACCCCCTTTGATCAGGTGCTCCAGAATCCCTTGGAGACACTTGGGGCTGCATAGGGACTTCTCCCTTTACTGCTTTGTCTGACAGGACCAGGGTATTTTGAGTGGTCTCTGCTCTTCCATGAAGCACAAGCTGCAGACTGCTGTTCTTAAACACTCAAAGTACTTGTAAGGTAGTTGCAGCAGTAAGAGCATGTGCTGCACTGGCCTAGGCAGGAACCTTCATCCTCAAAGTGCAAGTGCAGGTTCTTTAGCTTTAGAGCAGGTTGCTCTAAACATCTTCCTTTTTGTTTCTTTGAAAAACTATTTCCTTTTGTTCCTCCCTGTAAATGAAACCAACTTGAGCTCGAGAAGTAAGGTGACATAACACACGAGGATGGTTTCAGAGTCCAGCTTTGTGCCGCTCTGACAGCTGCTCTGTGTGTTGCAGCAGTAGATGCTGCTTTCAGCCAAAGGTCTCTAAGCAGGTGTCTGTGTTGCAGAGCTCTCTGTTACCTGGCCCTGAAGCAATACAAGGAAGCAGCACAGGACTGCACCGAAGCTCTGAAGTTAGATCCTAAGAATGTTA
Organism: Cnemophilus loriae; assembly: GCA_013397755.1. Taxonomy (NCBI): domain Eukaryota; kingdom Metazoa; phylum Chordata; class Aves; order Passeriformes; family Corvidae; genus Cnemophilus; species Cnemophilus loriae. Next base: position 1,492,474 of record VZTF01003064.1, read on the forward strand.
AGGCACTCTACAGGCGTGCTCAAGCACTTAAAGAACTGAAGGTAAGTCAGGAGTTTCTGAAGGGCTTTAGGCTAGGACTAGATGGCTGTTGATGCATGATCAGAGCCAGAAATACCCTTTAGGGCTTGTTTCTGTGCTAGACAACATCTGCCATCAGATAGCTGAGACCTTTGAGGACTAAGAGTCAAAGACATCACACTCTGCTGTTTGAATCTCATTAGTTTGTCAGCTTCAGGTCGTGTTTCTAGAGATGCTGAAGGCAACTGCTTGTTCACAGAATCGCAGAACAGGCTGAGTTGGAAAGGGCCCACAGGGATCCTCGAGTCTAGCTCCTCACTCTGCAGAGCACCATCCCCAGCAATGACCATGTGCCCAAGAGTGTTTTCTAAACACTTCTTGAACTCTGTCAGGCTTGGTGCTTTGACCACTGCCCCGGGGAGCCTGTTCCACTGCCCACCCACCCTCTGGGTGGAAAACCTTTTCCTGATACCCAACCCAAACATCCCCTGACACAACTTCAGGCCATTGCCACAGATCCTGTCCCTGGTCACCACAGAGACCAGTGCTGTGTTGAGCTTTATCTTTTTGTCTCATGAGAAATTCTGGAGTCAGTACTGGAGTACATACTGCAGAACTCTTCTCAGCCCTAGTTTGAGCATGTTTTAGAACAACTACATCAATGCCAGTGCTTGAGCAGTTACAGAGAGGGAGTCACAGGCTTAAGGGTGTTNGCCAAGAGCGAGGGTGACTGGGAGCTGTCTCTTCCAGGATGACTAAAGCCCTGCTGGAGAAGGATGGCGTGAACTGGCGTCAGAAGCTCCCGCCAATCCCCACCGTGCCCGTTTCTGCCCAGACGAGGTGGAGCATTCCTTCTGCCCAGGCCCCCGGGGCAAACACTCCTCCTGCAACTGCACCACAGGGAGAACGAGGTGGGAACATGCCCTTGGGCTGGGCAGAGAGCCCTGTAGCTCCCAAGGGTGATGAACAAGACAGCTGCCACACCTGCTTGGTGTGTCTGCAGCTGAGACTGAGGCCTGGAGAAACCCAGGCCTGGTTCTGCCACAGCCCTTTCGGCTGATTCTGGTTCCTTTGATGTCTCTGTGTCTTGCCTCTGGTATGGGGATATTTGTTTTCTGTGAGGCTGTGAGAGTCTTACTGGTTTTATAGAGTTCTGTATCCTTTCACACCATTTGCAGACCAGACTGCTGCTGGCATGGAGAGAGCTCGAAGGCTGAAGGAAGAAGGAAATGAACTTGTAAAGAAAGGAAACCATAAAAAAGCAGTTGAGAAGTACAGTGAGAGTTTACAGCTCAACCAGGAATGTGCAACGTACACCAACAGGTACTGCAGCTCTTTGCCCACGTATCTTGGCCCTGTATAAAAGCCACCATGGTACTTCCTGGCAGAACTGTTTAATGTTTCCTCGTGAACTAATGAATAAAACAAAACCACACCCCCTTTGATCAGGTGCTCCAGAATCCCTTGGAGACACTTGGGGCTGCATAGGGACTTCTCCCTTTACTGCTTTGTCTGACAGGACCAGGGTATTTTGAGTGGTCTCTGCTCTTCCATGAAGCACAAGCTGCAGACTGCTGTTCTTAAACACTCAAAGTACTTGTAAGGTAGTTGCAGCAGTAAGAGCATGTGCTGCACTGGCCTAGGCAGGAACCTTCATCCTCAAAGTGCAAGTGCAGGTTCTTTAGCTTTAGAGCAGGTTGCTCTAAACATCTTCCTTTTTGTTTCTTTGAAAAACTATTTCCTTTTGTTCCTCCCTGTAAATGAAACCAACTTGAGCTCGAGAAGTAAGGTGACATAACACACGAGGATGGTTTCAGAGTCCAGCTTTGTGCCGCTCTGACAGCTGCTCTGTGTGTTGCAGCAGTAGATGCTGCTTTCAGCCAAAGGTCTCTAAGCAGGTGTCTGTGTTGCAGAGCTCTCTGTTACCTGGCCCTGAAGCAATACAAGGAAGCAGCACAGGACTGCACCGAAGCTCTGAAGTTAGATCCTAAGAATGTTAAGGCACTCTACAGGCGTGCTCAAGCACTTAAAGAACTGAAGGTAAGTCAGGAGTTTCTGAAGGGCTTTAGGCTAGGACTAGATGGCTGTTGATGCATGATCAGAGCCAGAAATACCCTTTAGGGCTTGTTTCTGTGCTAGACAACATCTGCCATCAGATAGCTGAGACCTTTGAGGACTAAGAGTCAAAGACATCACACTCTGCTGTTTGAATCTCATTAGTTTGTCAGCTTCAGGTCGTGTTTCTAGAGATGCTGAAGGCAACTGCTTGTTCACAGAATCGCAGAACAGGCTGAGTTGGAAAGGGCCCACAGGGATCCTCGAGTCTAGCTCCTCACTCTGCAGAGCACCATCCCCAGCAATGACCATGTGCCCAAGAGTGTTTTCTAAACACTTCTTGAACTCTGTCAGGCTTGGTGCTTTGACCACTGCCCCGGGGAGCCTGTTCCACTGCCCACCCACCCTCTGGGTGGAAAACCTTTTCCTGATACCCAACCCAAACATCCCCTGACACAACTTCAGGCCATTGCCACAGATCCTGTCCCTGGTCACCACAGAGACCAGTGCTGTGTTGAGCTTTATCTTTTTGTCTCATGAGAAATTCTGGAGTCAGTACTGGAGTACATACTGCAGAACTCTTCTCAGCCCTAGTTTGAGCATGTTTTAGAACAACTACATCAATGCCAGTGCTTGAGCAGTTACAGAGAGGGAGTCACAGGCTTAAGGGTGTTGTCTTTGCCTCTGTTGCTGGCTAGTGGTTCTGCCTTAGAATGCCTTTTTAATGCACTAACCATTAAAAAATACTCTCTTTATAGGATTACAAATCAAGTATTGCCGACATCAAGAGCTTGTTGAAAACTGAACCAAAGAACACAGCCGCACTGAGATTACTGCAGGAACTGAACAGAGCCTAGGGTAACCAAGCAACAAGGAAAGCTTTCTTTTCCACTGCAGAGGAAAGCTTTCTCCCTTCTGCTGTTGTTACAGGGACCAGTCAATGCAGGATTGGTGTTGAAATCTATCTTCTAGTGCTGCTGAGATCTAAGAGGTTCTGTACCAGCACAATGATTGTTAAGACCTAATCTGTATCAAACTCTATTAAGCTGGCTCTATGATCATGCATAGTTTTAATGCCCCTCTCCAAAAGGCATTTAGGTGAATATTCCTGGTTGAAGTCAACTTGCCTCTTACTACTGGCCTCAGGGACTCTTTACGTGTTGGCTAAGATGCACAGAAGTGGCTGTTCCTGTCTGAAGAGCTACAGAGGGGTTTTAGTCCTTATTCAGGTGACAGTTTTGCTGCGTTTGTGCTGCTATTACTGAAAGAAAGTCGCTGCAGGAACTGCTGTAGTTGCCAGAGCACCACATACCCTTCTTGTGACAGGGACACAGTTACTTGCACAGGGCCAAGCTTATTCCCTCTCCCCCTTGATGACTGCTGGCCCTCAGCTGGGTTCTGCTGCTTAGTGTGGCTGGGCAGATGTTTACAGTAGCAGCTTTCTTTAATTATTCTGCACATTTAAGAAAACAGCAGCAAGTTAGGCCTGCCTTGTTACACTGTGTACTGTTCTTTCAGATTCTGGGTGCTTGGGAATTTTGCAATGGTTTTTTGTCTTGGTTTTTTTTTTTTAATAAAACCACTTTAGCTCCTCTGTGCCTTTTGGAGCAGTTGCTATGGGGTGTTACAGGGAGAAAAACATGCAGTAACACCCCAGCTGAGGTCTGGCTTACTACTTCAATGCATGTTTAAACTTCTCCTGATCTGGTATTGATGGCACTGATTTTAAATGGTAGATAAAGAGATACTTCGAGTTACTTTGTGAACTGTTAAAACCCGTTCTCATTAAAGCCATGTTTATTTTCACTCTAGAACTGTGTTTTTTGTGATGGATGGAATAGGAGAACTGAAACACTCATTTAACCACTTCATACTGTCCCCTCTGTCTGTCAGAGGACTTCAAGCACTGTGCAGTGCCTTGCTCTTTCAGACAGTGACCTCAGCTCACAGTGGCCATTACAGTTAGAGTTCAGAGAAGCAGAAAGCCTGCAGCTCCAGGGACACAGGCTGGGAAAGGCATGTCAGGGTTTCCAACCATTGCTCAGCCTTGCACTCTGCCTCAGCTAGTAAGATGCTGGGCCATGCTAGACCTGATCCAACTCATAATACAGACCAGGAGACAGAAGCTAGCCCTTGGTCAGGGTTCAAAAATCTTTGTTTCCCACCTTGCCTCTCCCAGCACTGTTTCAGGCAGGTACCCTGCTGAATTGAATTTAGAGAGCAATCCCTCTAATGCCATTAAAGACAAAGACTTCTTACCTTAGCCTGACATTAAACAGCTTTTTGTAGGTCCCAGGGCTGTACTCCATCATCTGTAATGGGCCAGGGCTTGAAACAAGTCCTCCCTGAGGGGCACAAATTGCTCCATTCACTCCACTCCCGCTTCTCAGCATGGCAGCTCCATTGATCCCACAGCCAGCACTTGCCCAAGCTCTTAGCAGGTGTGATGGATTCCAGGATGAGGAAGCACACAGCAGTACACAGATAAGCAGAGAAAGGTCACAGAATCCAGGAGTAGGACTGGCTTCACTTGATTAAGAGCTGTCCTTTTGCAGCCCTGCTGTTACCTGAGTAGCAGATACCTGCACTGTTCAACAGCAGCTCATTACAGCACCCCTAAGCAGCAGCAGTCACCATCTCCTTCCCATCAAAACAGCAGTTTTGTTTGTGCCTGATAGCAAAGATTTTCCCCAGCAATAGCACCAGGTGGAAAAAGGTCATGCACAGCAACAAGACACTACTGCAAGCTCGGGGTCGTTCTGCTCCTGCTGAGGTGCTGCTGTCTGTGCAGAACACTTCCCAGGTGGGCAAAGGCAGTGCTGGCCACAGGGCAACAGAGAGGGTTTGTCACAAGGACACACCTTCACCTGCCCCCTTCAGAAACAACAGCAGCTGCTCCAGACTGGAGCCTCCAGACTCATTTGCAGCGCTGCCTCAACTCCCTAAAGCCTCAGGCTTCACCAAGGACTTCAGCCAGGGAGTACTCTGAATAATTTCTAGTATCATCAGGGATCTAAGTACCAGCTTCACCTATTCTGGTCAACATTTTAAAAACCCTTGTCCTTGCTCACATCCTTTCGTAGGCTATTCTGATATCCCTGTGTTCCGGGGCCCCGCTTTGCATTCCCTCTGGCTTTACAGAGGACTCACCCAGCTCAGCCATCTGGCACTGTGGGTGGTGTCACAGGCACACCTGAACTGCCCTGTTACACCTGAAAAAAAGCTGCAGCCAAGCTAACCAGCAGCAGAATGAAGTTTACCTGTACAGCTCCTTTCCAGCTCTCCTTATGTGCATTACACTCATGCCAATACATGTTTTTCCTCTAGACACCAAGCAGAAAAGCTTCCAGGCCATGACACTTGGAGAGAAATAACAAATGAAGGTCCTGTATATTAAGTGAATTAAAGTCCTTTATAAGTATCTTAGTGAGGGGGTGATATCTAAACAGTGAACTGGCTGAGGCATCCACTAAGAGGAAAATAAATATTTAAGGAGGTCAGAGGAAGAACTGGTGAAATGAAGGTGAGAAAAAGGAATGATGAAAAGCTCCAGTGAAGGATCCCAGCAGAGCAGAGCAGACACCATGCAGAAGCAAATGTGTAAGTGGTTCTATTAAAATGCTGGAAGGAAAACAAGAGGTAGGAGGGGTGACTCAGCAGGGAGCTGAAGCAAGAGTATGATACAGCACAGAAGGAAGATTGAGACAGCAACAGCAGCACAAGCTGCACAAAGAGGGTGGGTGGTGCTGGTGGAGGTGTGCTCCTGCCAGCTTGAGGAAGCAGTCAAGTGAGGTCAGTGCATCACCAGCCTCAAGTACCGAGGAGTGTCTAGGGACTGAAATTCCTTTCCTAACTAGGAAGAGCAGAGGATTAAGGCCAGGGTGGTGGCAGCAACACAGAGAGCAGAACACAGCAGTAACAGGTCCCAACTCCTGCAAGCAGGGAGTGGCCCCATGAGACATGATGGAGTTGTGAATGTTTGTGGGCTGTTTAGGGACTCCTTGAAACCTCTGGTCAGGGACACACATTGGAAAACGCAGCTTTTGATTTACAGCTACTCCACAATACCTCAAAAACTTGGTCTTGTGCACCACAGACACATAGACACACCCTGTGGTGACCAGCAGGAGACACTCGAGGCCAGTACTGCAGGTGTACAAGGTTCATTACAAAAGGAGAACAACAGGAATCCATCCTGTTTTGCTTAAATCCATCCTCCTAGAGAATCAGAAAGGATTAGAGGAGCCTGTTGGTTGGCAATTTGTTAATGTAATCCTGTATGTCCCTTCTGTCAGCTCTCCAGACTGACACCCCACCAGCACCACAAACTTCCATCATTAATTACTGCAGTCTGAGTCCATCCTTCCACCTGCAGGAAGCAAAGTACTGCCTGTCTTTCTGTCAAGGGAACTAACCCATTTGTGGAGGGTGGGGGGTGGAAGTATCAGTTCTTTATTAGTGTCAGCTACATAAACAAATAAAACTACAGAACCCAATAAATTCACTAAAATGATGATTCAGCAGCACTCACCATTTCCTGGGCAACTGACCCAGGCTGGGTTCCACACTACATTTCACAAGGTGCTTTCAGTGGTGAGAAGAGATTTAATGTGGGGATTTCTACAGGTGCAGGAGGAAGCAGTTCTACAAGGGTTACAATACACACAAACAATAGGATGGGGCACTTGAAGACAAGCCAGGGTCACTGTACAGGCATGATTCCAACAGCATGGTGGGGTTCCTGTTCTTCAACAGCAGCATTTCTCAGGGCTTGCTCTCAGTCCCAGAATCTGCAAGAAACAGAGAACCCACATACACAATTTTCAACTGCTAAAGGAAGAGTTTCATTCAGAAAAGATGAAATTCACCTGAACTTGGATTAACACAGTTACTTTGATATCATAAGTCAAGAAAATATCTGAAATAGCTTCAAAAGAGTACATACAGCCTGAATTGCTTTGTTGGTGTGTCTATCCCAGCCCCAGCAGCGGGGCCAGCTCTCCTGATCAAACACACAAAGGATATTTTATAGGGTATCTACTGTTAAGGTTCTGCAAAAAACCCACTGGAATTCCCAGGAAAGATTATGCTGGTCCCCACTAGACCTACAGAAAAGCAAGGACCTGTCCCATCTTCCTTTTTGGTAGCACAGTCATTGCCCTCATCAACATAGAAAGAACCCACACAGAACCAGGTCTCTGCCGTACAACTAAGTCCAGAAAACGGAGGATGCAATTTAAGAAATGGAATATTGCAGTCAAAGACACTGATATTGCTCATTAAACCTTGCTTGGCCTGGATGACAAACCCAATCCCCAGCTTCAGACTCAGAAACCAGAGACTCTGAGCATGGCACAGCTCCCAGCACCCACCTGGAGTCACTGCAGGAACGCCCCAGCACTGCCCTTGTGGGGTGTCTCGGTGGTCTGGTGTGCCTGGAGAACAGTGACCGCTTCCTCGATCTTACAACAGAGCACAAGGGGGAGAAGTTGAGTTGCTCCAGTGTAGAAGTGCACTGCACCAGGAACTCAGTATTTCAGGTGCCAATGTGGCCTCCACACACACCCACTTCCAAAAGGTAAAGGACTTGAACAATTACAAAATCCAAGCCTGCCTCTTCTGCAGGAGACTGATCAGCCCAAAGACCTTTTCTGTCTCTTACCAAGGGAAATTCTGGGGCATCTCTTCTTTATTATCAAGTCAGAACTCGCTAGAGAGAAGTCACATTTCACAGGTGAAGCTACCTGACACCACCCAACAGAGCCCAGGCTCCCCAAAAAAACATCAGTGGAAGGGCGAAAGCGGTTCCTGTCTCCAAGGAGCAACAAAAAGATGCAGTCAATTCACTCCAACTACTTGGATGGGAACCAAAGCTAAATATTCACCAGGATTAAGAAGGAAACTGAAGAAAAACTGCTGCTTCTCTGCAGTATATCTGGTTTCTATTCTGAGGAAAGAGCATCTTCCTGGCTACTTCCACGTAGAGACACCACCCTGCTTTTCGCCTCTCGCTTCCCAGCCACCTCCAAACCACCCTCAGGCTTGGCCTGTGCTTTCAGGGAGCTGCTTCCAGCTTCTCCTTTTGCTGAAGGCAGGCAGACATTTGGGCACTGGGTGTGGTGACATCGACTTGGGGCTCCTTTTTCACTTGAAAATAAGAACAGCAGCTACTTGCTCTCCCTATGGTGATCAGCGTCCGGGGCTGTGCTCACCTTTCCTTGCAGCAGCAGGTAATCAGCCCTTTGGAAAGGGATTTGTCTGGGCACCGAGTCCCTCCTACCTTGGAGCGCAGGGAGTCTGGGGACTCCAGGAGCAGCAGCAGCTCGGAGTTATCTATCTCCAGCAGCATCCCGGTGATCTTGCCAGCCAGCGAGGGATGCATCACGTGGATCAGAGGGTAGAGGCGTTCACCTGCTCCAAACACCAGCAAGGACATGAGCACTGTGCAAGCCCTCCTCCCCTCTCGACCGAAATGGGATACAAGGGTGGTGATGGTGGTGGATGGTGGAAAAACCACTGCTCACAAGCAAAGCTACTGCAGCACGTCACAGCAACAGGAAGCTGCTGGGTGAAGTCTGCAGCAGGCACCTACAGCGGGCACAGGGCAGTGGAGCTGAGCACACCTGCCCACCAGCATGCAGGTGAAAGTGACAGTTTCTGTAGGAGCAGTTTCCTCCTGGGGAGGGAAGAGCTGGTCTGTGACCTGCTGTGCTTTGGCCAGGCCAAGTGATGCTATCCCACACCAGGGCACTGCCTGCTCCACCACAAAACACCTGAAACCCAAGGGTTGTGTGGCAGAGCTGACCTTAACCCCTAAGGCCACATCAGTGCCCAGGAGCAGCAGTATGGGCTGGTTCAGAGCTCAGGGGAATTGCCAATGCCCTGGCATGGCCTGGCAGCACAGGCAGGGTGGATGGAGCTCTGCCTCTCTGCAAAGCTTCACCAGACGCTCTCTCACTGCCAGGCAGCTCACACAGACAGGGAGTGGTTTTAGTGCTCCCATCCAGTTCCAACACAGACTGAATTTATTATTATTTTTTTAAAGCAGCATAATATCAGAGCAATCCCACGAAACTTTACAGCTTCTCCCAGCAGCTAAGTTTGCCCTGGTGCATGCAAGCTCACATTCCCCAGGGCCCTGCAGCTGAACCTGCTCCAGCAGAGCAGCCCTGACACCCACCGATCATTTGCTTCTGCTCCTGAGGGGGGGCTGCTGCAAGCAAGGATGCCGTCAGTGGCTCCTGCCCCTGGACGTGCAGAGCAGGTTCTCCCACCTGGAGGAAAAACAAGGAAGAATAGCAATCAAAGGCTGGAAGGGATGCGAGTTGCCTGGCTTGCAGGAATGGTGCTCAGTACCAACCACAATGGGGCATTTCAGCCTTCCAAGATGCTGGCATTGTCTGTTTGTATTCAAACACCAGCTCCCAGAACAGCTGGAGTCAAGCATCAGAGCTGTGTGGCTACTGCATCCACAGCCCCCCAACAGCCCCTGGGAAAGGCCCCCACGGCACCAGTCACAGAGCCATGGCGATCCCTGGGGTCAGCAGTCACATTATCCCAGAGCAGGACCAGGAATGTCACATTTTGGTGGCTGCAGAGCACTTACCTGCGGGGCCACCACAGGTGGCATGTGCCCCATGGGCTGCATGTTCCTGGCAGATGAGGAGTACTTGTACTGCTGGGCACCCCGTGGCAGGGCAGACGAGGAGGGCAGCCGGGTGCTGACTGTCTGCGTCCCGATGTTGGCTGCAGTGGGGACAAGAACATTTGTGAGGAGGAGTCCTTAAATCGATGCCTATGTCAAGGAGGTTAAAGCCACAAGGGGCAGTGTGCTTGTCTGGAGAGCCTGAAAAATCCTACGTGGGCTCAAAGCAGACCTCAGGTCAAAGGGGGCTTCCCCAGGACAGGCAGGGCACTGCCACCCTTGGGGTGAGGTGGTCTGATATTGTGCAGAGGGCAGGAGAGCTGGCAAAGGCACCCACACCTCGTCATCTCTCCTCCAGAAACCCATCTGCATCAGCAGCCAGAGAATGGGGACGGCACTGAGGAGGGTGGGCTGCGAGACCCCTGTCTCCCAGCTCATCCTGAAGGGAGGTGAGGGCAGAGAAAGGAGCAGACAATGACAAAAGGAGAGGGGACAAGCCACAGACAGCCCTTCTGGTCCCCCTGCTCGCTTCAGCAATTAGACACTCAATGCCAAAGATAACTTTGGGCAAAATCCCATAGAGATGGGAAGGCTGTAGGCAGTCACTGCCCCAGATGCTGCTGTGTGGAGGGGACACCCCAGGACCCAGGGCCAGCCTCAGCACAGCCAGGCACTGGGGATGCCAGCAAGGTCTGGTTCTCAGTTCCAAACCCCTCTAACATGAGGCTTGGCATTGGCAGCAGTTCAGCCAGAGCCTGTAGGATTCCCTTCCTCTGCCCCAGAGGTCCTTTCCCACCCTCTGCCTTTGTCTGAGCACAAATCCCAGGTGCTGTGGCCACACCACCATCTGCTTTATGGATCATATTCAAGGAGTAGCCACCAACAAGACCAATCTGCATATCAGAGACCTGTCCCATTACCTGAAAGATCACAACCTTCCCCAAAAGTTACATACTTAGTTTCTACAGACACTGCTCCGATTCCATCACACCCTCAGACTCCTCCACGAGCAATCCCACAAACCAATCCATCCTCAGAGGAGACCTGAGCTCACAGTAAGCACCCTTGCCACCATGGCGATGTCCCAGCTGGATACTGTGGGGGTCCTTCCCCCACTCACCCACTCTCTGGGCCTGGGGTGGCACACGGGGCACCTGGGTGGAGGCCTGTCTCGTGGTGCTGATGTTGGACAGCAGGCGCCGGGGTGGCACGGCAGCCCTCAGGATGGGGGTGGCTTCAGGGTACACTGCTGTAGAGAGACAACACACACATAATGAAGCTGCTTGGTAGCAGAGGCGTGGAAGAAGACGTGGGGGGAGCAACTGTGTCTAGGGACAGTTCAGGAGCTCCTCACCTCTGGTGTCACCACCAACATCTCACCTCCTGGTGCCCATCACCAAACCCCTGCACGCTTCTCCAAGGTGAACCCCCGTCGTTACACACTTTGTGCTGCTTTTAAAGACCCTCAGTCCATGACTGAGCCCAGCTCATGCGAAGAGGAGAGAGACAGGCAGACTCACAGGGAGGCCGGGAGGGCTGCGCGCTCCAGCGAGTGGCAGGGCGGACTGGGACAACAGGGCTGGGGCCGTAGAAAGCAGCTCTGGCTTGTGGCTGGGAAAGGAGAACACATCATCCAATGTGACTGGGGAGCTGAGCTGAGCCAGAACTAACCCAGAGCCTCTTGGTGGCTGCTGCACACAGACAGACAAGCCAAAATCATGCTCTGCAGGGTGCCCGAGCACTTTAAAGACCGACCACCAGCCCTGCTGTCAGCACGTCCTCCAGCAGCTCTACTTAACTCCTCCTCAGGAGCTTCTGCATCTCTGTAACCCTTCTCCCTTGCTCTCCATGCTCACACCCTCCCACCAAACTCCTCCTTGCTTCCCTCCTCTGAGGAGCAGCAGTAACTACTAAATTCCCAGCCCATCACCTGGAACACCTGCACCCCACCCTGCTGCTCACATGGAAGCCCAGCGCAGATCCCACCAGTTCCACAGGGTGTGCCCAGGTCTGCACAACCCAAGCTCTGCTTCTAAGCCTGACTGCCAACCTGCTCCAGGGCAGACTTGGGTCCCTGCGCAAGGCTGCCATTGGGGAGCAGGACTCACCTGGGGCATGGGGGGTAGGAAGTACCCTGGGGGGGTCTGGAAAGAGCCCAGGAGAGGGCCAGGCAGGGCCCTCATGGTGGCCAATCTCTGCATGTACTGGTTGGTGAGGATTGCTTTCCGCTCCTCTTTCCTTTGAGCGAGCGCGACGTAGAGAGGCTTTGTGCTGACGATCCGCCCGTTCATTTCTGTCACGGCCTTGGTAGCCTCTTCTGGTGAGGAGAAACATACAAACCCAAACCCTTTGCTGCGGCCACCCTCTGTCATCACCTAAAATTGGATTAGAACAAGACAGCTAAGTCCACAGATAGCCGCAGCACCCACAGAACACGGCACGGAGTGGGTGGGATCCAGCCAGAGGCACCCCATTTCAGCCCCCACACCCGGGGTGGGATGGATGGGACTGCACCTCTCTCACAGACAGGTTTCTCTGGAAAAGGGCAGGATTTGCTCAGGCAGGAGGTTTGGGAAATGAAGATGGCAGAGTCTGGACCAGCCTGTGACCATCTGGGGGGAATCTGTGCCTCAGCCCCACGGGGCCCACGGGCCATAAATGCTCTGGTGCTAAACGCTGCAGGAGCCCGCAAGGGATGGGGAGCAGTGGGACAATGTGCCCTGACAAGGGCCAGGCAGCATCTGTCCCTGGTGGGTTACAGGTACCTGACCTTAAAGCCAGACCACCCCTCTGCACCCAGATGTGTTGCCTTCCAGGGAATCCTGACACCAGTCCAGTGAAAAGACTGAGACGTCCACGGTGTTCCAAAAGGCCAAACACCAGCCTGTCACCTCACTGTCCCGAGAGAGGTGGCTTGTGGGTCACTTTCGCTTGTATCAGTGTCACAGAGCAGCTGGGCAATATTCAGAATGTTGCAGCTTTAAGGTCCCATACCTGGCACCTCACCAGGGCTGGGGTAACTCAACAAAGCTACAAAATACTTGCTCCTCAGGACAGTGTGGGGTGAAGTGGCATGCCCCTCACACCTGGCTTGAGACACAAGCCATCGGCAGGGAACTGTAATTCCACAGGATGATAATCCCAATCCATCTCCAAGGGCTGAGTGCATCCTCTGACTGAACCCAGGAGCTCCACTGGCAGCCCCAGCCCCTGACCTTAGCACTGGTGATGGTGCCGTAGGGAGAGAACTCCTTCCTCAGCCTCTCATCGTCTATCCCATCATCCAAGTTCTTCACATACAGGTTGACCCCCTGCACACAGGGGAAAAAAGGCAGTTTGGGATTCCAAGGTCTACAGCAGTTTTTCACGTGAGATGCGCCTTTCACCAGCAGCTCAGCTGGAAGGTGGGACGTCCCACAGAGACATCCCCTGCAGGAGCAGTGACAAGGAGAGGGGCCAGGATTGTGCATAAACTCCACTCAAACACCCCAAGTGAAGAGGGCACCCAGACCATCACTGTGAACCTGCTCCGACACCTCCTGAAGCTGTCTCATTTCCAGACTAACATTTCTGGAAATTAGCAGACCTATTTGTTCATCTCCCAACATGATCCTGGGTTTAAATCTCTGTCCTCTTTCCCGATATTGCATTCTAGGACATTCCCAGACAGTGATCGGACCCCTGTGCAGGTCTTTAATTGCAGGAGAGACCCACCATGCTGATCTGCTCTGAAGAGCTCTGTGCTGTCCCCAAGCTGAGACTTTCCCCGGTGCAGACCTGCAGGATGGAGCACACTGCTCTCCCCTTACCTGGTACCTGTTCACCCGCTCCTGCTTCATCTGCTCAAATTTCCTCTTGAGCTCGCTCTGGCGCTCCAGCCGCTTCTGGGCCCGGCCCACGTACACCACCCGCCCGTTGATCTCCTTCCCGTTCATGTCAGCCACCGCCTGCCAGGGGAGGGAAGGGCTCTGAGCTCAGCAGCAAGCCCATGGCCACAGCTCTGCTCTTCACCCACCACCCCAGGGCAGTCCCACCACAGGCAGAGACCTGCTCCCCCTTGCCAGGTCCTGCCCACCCAGGTACCCAGTGCCAGCTCCCAGATAAGCACAAAGCTGGGGAAGCTCCTCCTGAGGAGAGGTGGGAACATCACCAGGTGACAGTCTCAGGGGAGAGGTGGGCAGTGAGGAGCCTCTTGCCTTCTGGGCTTCTTCGTGCTTCTCAAAGTTGACGAAGCCAAAGCCCTTTGAGCGACCACTGTTGTCCATCATGACCTTGACACTCAACGTCTTTCCTGCAACAAGGAAGGAAAGTTCGGTCCGAGGGGTGCTCTTGGAGGGAGTGCTGCCAGCGGGCAGCACTGTGCTGGGGAGCCACCATGAGATGCCAGCCCAGCAAGGAGAAGGGACAGCCATGGTGGCATGGAAGAGCCCAGCAGGAGAACAGACAACGGGATCCCCACGAGGCAGAGACAGGAGGCTGAGGAGGTTGGTGAGGGTGATCCCTCCCACCCTGGGTGCTGCTCTCATGGCCCTGGGCTCTTCAGTCTCTCCAGCCAGTGCAGTGAGTTCCTTTGGCTAGAAAATCTCACCTCCTTTGTACACGAGCACATGTATTGGGTTCATATGAAGGATAACCACAAATTGGTTACCTGTGATGACACTGACCAAGCATTGACACTATGGCCCATGGGCTGGCACAATACTAAACCCCATCACAAGAGGCATCCTCCAGTAGTGGACTAAACTGAAAAGCCTATTTTCTTTGAATTCAGACTCAACAATTCTAATTCACAGGGTTCCTGTAACCAGACAGCATGCTGGTAACAAGACAATTTAAAAAAACCTATCCAAGAAATAAAAAACTTACTTTTTTCAAGAGACCACCAAGTACAAGTTATCTACCATCACAGCAGGAAAGCACACGTAACATCCTGACAAACAAAGTGACTGCAGTCCTTTCATGTGGGGGATGTTTGATCAATTCACATCTCACCAAGAAAAGGGGCTTGCTATTTCAGCCAAGCACTCTGCCCAGCTTCCTTTTCAGTTGCCTCAACTCCAGTTTCTTAGGCACAAGGATACTTCAACAACTGCACTCACCAAACTTGGAGAATATTTCCCGCAGTCTGTCATCGTCCATGTCATCCCCAAAGTTTTTGATGTAGACGTTGGTGAACTCTATTGCCCTCGCCCCAACCTCTGCCTCGCGCTCTTTGCGGGATTTGAAGTGTCCAACAAACCTGTGGGAAGAAAGGAATAGGCCTCAAACCCTGCATGTCCCCTGCAGAGGGAAGATGGACTCAGGCACACCTGTCTCAGTACAGGCCAAGAGAGATCCCATCACCTCAGGGCATGCTTTGCTCACCCACAAACTCACCATGAGTTTCACATACAGCAACTACAGCGTGTCCCACTCTGGTATGCTTCTACCCAAACTCCCCCTTGTCTCTGCCAAAAGTTGGCATGTGTCACCCCAGCAGACATCAAAAGACTTCAAAGGATGCCACCACCACAAAAGACCCCAAAGGACACCACCAAGTGCCAGCTCTCTTCCTCCAAAGTGTTCTCAAACACTGTGGGCAGCCCTCGCCTCTCTGGGATGTAGAGTGAGGTGATGCAATGCAAGCAGAGAGAGGAACAACAACAAAACCTCTTCCTGCCCAGATTATCTGATACCAACAGCCAAGATGAAGGACCAGGCCCACTTTGTGGGTGCTTGTTACACCACCTCAGCAATAAAACCCAGCCTGGGGTTGGACTCTTTCCCCACCATCTGGGAACAGCCCCAAACCACTATCACACTTCCACCAGCACCCACCACAAGTGACTCACCGTCCCAGAGAGCAGCAGAGCTGCCACGCCCAGCAGAGATGGGAAAAGGGAAGAACACAGAGAGCAGCAGGAAGGGGATGCCTGAGCAGGGCATGCTTTTACTCCCAATAGTGGACCAAGGCAAGGGAGGAGCAGAGCCAAGTACAGAGCCCAGACTCCTCTCTCTGGCACTTACACCTTCCTGTCATTGAGCAACATCCCATTCATGGTCTCAATAGCCCGAGTCGCTGCCTCATGTGTCTCAAAGTGGACAAAGCCATAGCCACGTGATCCATTTTCATCACAAACCACCTACAAACACAGCACGAGGGCCAAAGGAAAAAGACAGTTTTTCTCCATGTTTGTACATGAGCACATCACAGGAAAACCCATCCCCATTTTCCAGGGGCATTTTCCCTCCTTGACATCCTGCTCCCACTGCAGCTGAGCTCTGTTGGGGTGTTGGCAGCAGGTCAGTGAGGTGGGCAATCCCAGGACCAGATCCATGGTGCTTTATATGATGTCCAGGAACTTGTGGCTCCCCAGGACCCTCATGCCACTGGTGCACTGAACTGGGACAGGATGACACGTAACATCTCTGTGCAGGGACTGGGGGAAAAGCCCCCATTCTGAGGGGAAACATAGCAAGGCCTTTTGGCTTCAAAGCAGGTGTGAATTTAAAGGAGATGTTGTGGGAAGTGAAATGAGAAAGTGAATTCCAGCTGGCTGGAGCATGCTTCCAAGAGCGAGGGCAGCTCCACAGCAAGCCCTCTCCTGCAGGGCCCTGGGCACACCTACCTTGCATGACAGGATGTTTCCAAAGGTAGAGAATGTGTCATACAGGGCTTTGTTATCAATGGAGTCATCCAGGTTCTTGATGAAGACGTTTCCAACCCCTGATTTCCTGAGCCCAGGGTCCCGTTGGGACCACATGATGCGGATGGGTCGGCCTTTGATCACCTCAAAGTTCATGGTGTCCAGGGCTCGCTCAGCTGGCAAAGAAAGGGGAGGAGAAGGGAGTAACAGAGACAGGTCTCCCTCACATCCTGCAGCAGCTGAGATGCGCACAGGAATCAGGGACAGGGGCTTGTTAACCTAAATGGGATAGGCAGCTTTGCCTCTCCACTCCCCTCCAGCCACACCACTCTGATTAATTTTTTTTTTTTCTCTGCAAAGCATGTCTGACTCCCAAGGATCAACCATTTCACTGCAAGCTCCGATCTGGCAGATGCCCAACTAATTTACCCAGTAAGGATTTTGGTCTCTAGGGCAACTAAACCAACACCTTCCCATCACTACAGCATGAAACACCAATTACAGTACTGTGTCATGGCAATGCCTGCCAGGAGAGTGGCCTCACTTCACACCATGAGCCAGCAGGCAGCTGGCTGCCTCAGGGAAGGACAGAAGGGGTTTTGGTGCCCTTCTCTGATGGAGAAGGAGGAGGGAGGCAACTCTTGCAAGTCACCTTCATCCCCTCACCAGAGCCCAGCAGCTGCATCCTTTCCCAGACCCTAAGAAGAGATGGAAGCAGGATGGGTCACCATCAGAGAGCAGATTGAGATCTGTTAGAACCAAGCCCCAGCAGCTGACGCAGCCATTCAGACAACTGCTCCCCCCTCTTCCATCGGCCACCCTTCCATCACCTGCACACCCCAGTCCCCGCTGTGAGGCAGTTCCCCAGAGCTGCGTTACAGGAACATACCATCCACAGGCTGCTGGAAGTTTATGTAGGCATAGCCCAGCGACCGGCGCGTGGCCACGTCCCGACAGACTCTGATGGACATGATAGGCCCAGCAGGTGAGAACTTCTCGTAGAGCATGGCTTCGGTCACATCCGGGTGCAGGTCTCCCACATAGAGAGAGGCTAAAGGATAGCCAGGGCCACTGGCATTCATGGTCACCCACGGAGCTCAGCTGCAGAGGGAGGCAGACCCGAGGCTGCAGGGTGCAGGTTTCAGATTGTCTGCAGCAACCACAGACCCACAGTGGGGCTGGCCCCACCACAGCAGCACAAGCAATGCCCTTCCCTTCCCACCAGCAGCACTAGGACCAGGATGCCCCAAGGACGGTGCAATTCCAAAACTTTCCAGGACATAACAATTTTGGTGCAAAAGTTGAGCTGGGGTGATCTGCACCTCACAGCCCTTGCACACCCTGGAAGCATGCAGAGGGACACACTACACACACAGAGATTTGCTCCTTAAAACACTCAAACCCCAAGACAAATGAAATGGAGCTTAATTCCTCATAAGGTAAACAGCCCTTCTCCACCAGAGACTTCCATTTTAACTCCTTAATGTCTCCCTCCGGCCAGAGCAGACCCAAGGAGTGGGGGTTTGTACTGATGCCCAGGGAGCAGACCTGCAGCCCAGGCTGCTCCCTGCAACCAACTCCATCTCTAACAAGGCAGACACAGGGTTTTAGCCACCTCTTCCCAGTTTCTCAGCTTGCTGACTACTGTTCCCAGAGCAGACAAACTGACGCTCAGTCTCTGCCTGGTTTCAGTTGAGTATAAAGTTCTGTGTGAAGACAACAGTCACTGCTTGAGACCCCCGGGGTACTGCCTGGGAACACAGAAATGCAGGTCCTGCCCCAGAAGCTTATAAACCCGTCCTTGGGGCTCTTACCTGAAAGCTCAAAAGTCCTGAGACCCTTGTTTAGATACCTACAGATACCTAAAATTAACACGCATATAAAGGAGAGGTGCATCGAGCAACCCTCCGGCCAAGGGCAGGTCCCCACGGCGGGCAGCCCTCCGTGACACAGCCCCGCTCCTCGCACCGCCCAGAGACGCCTCCCAGGGCCCCCCCGAAACAAACACAGGGTAACAGAGCAGCCCCAGCGCCCCTTCACAGCCAGCAGGGCAGGGGTGGAAGGGAGCTCAAACGAGAAGGAGGCGGCCGGAGCGGCGAGGGGGGACCAGCCGGGCAGAGGCGGCACGGCCCCGCTGGGGAGCCCAGGGCAGCGCACACCGCTGGCAGCGGGACGGGGCTGCGGAGGAGCGCTGCTCACCCTGCCCGAGCCCGCCCGCCGCCGGGGACCCCCGGCTATCTCCGCCCCGCAGAAACGGCCCCGGCAGCCGGAGCTGGGCGCCGGGACCCGGCCCCGCACTCACACCGAGCGCTCGCCTCGGCAGCACCGCTCCAGTGCGGCTGCCGGNCAGGGTTCTGCACATGCATCTCCTCGTCTTCGCGAATAGCAGCTCCTGCCCGTGTCGTGCCTTCCCAAACGAAGGGCAGGGGGAATTGCGCTGCGTGTCGCCCCGGAACGCTGACAGCGTGTCCCACCCACGCGCTTTTAGGCAATCACGTGCACCTTCTGGTATGTAATTCTCTGAAGGTGAGGAGTGCAGGCAGGAGCCGTACACAGCTCGGTTACAAATCCCTCATCACTGGGCTCCCACACATTTCTGAACTCCATAGCAAACTCTCTCAGGACCCAACAGAGACCCAGGGGATATGGCCCCTGCCATCATCACCTCTTGTCTGAATGGCCCAGGAGTGCTGTAAGGTAACTTCCATCCACAGAGATCGCACCCCAGCTGTTCTGGACGTGATTGTGCTGCTGAAGCGCTGGATGAAAGCACACGGGAACCTCGAGGCGCAGGCAGTGCAATTCCAAAGCAGCTCGCCCACCGTCCGGCTCCACCCCATCCCGCAGCCTCGGCAGGGTCAGCTGCGGGGCAATCAGGAGAACCTTTACCTTCACAAAAGCCTTCTGGTGGTTTTCCACACTAAGATGTCTCACCCAAAGGTCAGATGAGCATCAGTGCCAAGAATGAGAAGCTGCAGCAGCAAGATTTAGATGAGTTAAACACGTAGAGTGCACCTGGACTCTTACTGCGGCTGGGCCAGCTGGAGTGCCCCTTCCCAGATAGACAGAATAAAACAAAAAAAATGAGACACCCCCTCAGCTCACCACTGCTGCAGACCAGCCTCCTCAGATCACGATTTCCCCAAAAGAGACAGTAAGGATGAGAGATGTTATGTGAATGGACTAAGACAGGAGGTGGTCTCTGAACAGCAGCAGCTAGCAGACACAGGGATTTTTCTTCTCAGAGCTGCCAATGTCATCAGCATGAGTCAGGCTGGGAGTTAGTGCACACTGTAAAATAATTTAAGATGTATGGTATGCGCATACATTTAGGTATGTCCATGAAGGCTGAAGAAAATGACAAAGTAGCAATAATTACAGACACGGAAGGACCACCACGGAAAGCCACGGCACAGGGCAGAGCAGCGGTCAAGCAACAGCTGGTTAGATTTTGGCCTAATGCCTTCATAGTGGTCAATCAAGAGCAGCCAAGTGACATTTTCCACCATACACACTTCGGTGTTGCTCCACTCGGGGAGCAGGACCAAGCTCCTTGAAGCTTTTAGGCTGCCTGGCATCTGCTGCCCGGCTAGTGCCATCCATCCCTTCAAGTCCAGGAAGATGCCTTCACGTATTTTGCACTCTTGGTGTTGCTTTAGCATGGCACAGCGTGAGACAATCAGAGCTGAGTGTGCAGAGGTGAGGCCAGCCCTGTGTTCAGGGTGGGTATTTAAGATTCCCAAGCAAAACCTCTAAACGTAACCAACAGACTTCTCACATTTACAGTGTGTTCAACCCTACAATATGCAATGACTCATGGCAAGTTAAATGGTTATTTGGAGTTGCATTTAAGCCTTGCAATGACAATATAAGTATGCCCTCGACAAAAAGGAAGAGAAACAGTGTTTTCTCCTACAAATCTGCGAGGATGTGTGGGAAAGTCTCTCGGCAAAGGAATGAGTAACTCAGTATTTGTAAACCATGAATCAACTCACACAATCCACAAACTGAAAACTGAATACAAGTGGTGATTTTACTACCACAGGTTTTGCCACTATTACAGCAAAGACAGACACAACCAAATGATAAAATTTTTTTTTTATTATTCACTTTTGAATTCTTTTACACTTTCCTGATTATTTTGTGTAAGGTGAAACTAGAACTGTTTAAAAGACATACACAAATCTAGTACATCAATAACCAGGTATTTCTTTTTGCTATACTATTCTCACAACCACGTGTGTGCTAGGCAATATAACCGTCACAGAAGCAAACTTTAGGCAGAATACTGGTCAGTAAAAACAAAGCGAAAAGAGCTACCAGATATACAGACAGGCTCGGTTCCACATTCACTACTGCATTTATCAAGCGCCAAGTATTAACTGCACAATTTGTTCAGCTAGTAGAGGGGAGTTTTAAAATCAGTGCATGAAATTCTCTTCAGCAGACAGATGGACAAACAGATGGATCCTATACCTAAGTGGAATGTGAAGGCAGGGGATGATACCACGGGACTGATAGGTGACTACTCCCAATCTTTTCCACTGCATTATTCACGCAACTCTTTATTAGGTTTTGTTTAATGGGACATGTTTGAAACGTGACAAGGTGAGGACGTTTGGAGCTCAAATATTACAAGCGTTACAGATGTGTAGGTCTGCATTCCAGTACAAGGTGGGAAATCCTGAATATTTGAGCCAGTACTTGAGCCAGTTTCCTGGTACTATCAAAGAATGGCAGACAAGAGCTGAAGAATGCAACAGCACTGGCAGCTCTCAAACACCCAAGGAAGAAACCTGTCCTTGGTGAGTTGCAGGCCTCATCCACCATCCTGACATCACCAGGAACCAGAGAAAGGATGATGCGTATGTGGGAATCCAAAATTGCTTTAATGGAGTTTAAACAGGTGAGAGGGTCAAGTATGAACAGAGTCCAGTGGGAGAAAAAATTCTGTAAAGTGAACTTAAAGATGGCTCAGTGGATCACTTAAGAAGTTTTCAGGATAAATTGAGAATGGGAATACCATGGAGATTTTCATTCACCTAAGAGTGAAGTAATGCAAAAGTGGCAGATCACTTCATGGTATCATCCAAACTAATAAGGCCATTCAAAAAATTGAATCTTCTCCTATTGCAAGTCCATGGCAGCGAACCAAGAGTTTTTACTACTGAAGAATATCTACGTTGTAACTAGGTAAAAGTTATTGCTGTGGGAAGGGGCTTAGTCATGCATGTGGTATGAGCATGAAAGCACTTTGAGAAGTCAAATCCCAGTTATCTGCCAGTGTAAAGAGTTTGGAAATCAAGCTGCTAACTCCCCCACTTCCCTCCTCCCCAAAACAAACCCCATCCCCGGAAAGACAGGATTGACAAAGTGAGCTTTTGACTGAAAGCGGTGCCTCAGACTCGGTTACAAATGTCTACAGAGTGTGCCTGTTCAACTACCTCATAGCAGTGTCCCTAACTGGAATGCCATACATTGGATTGTTTTCCTTCCATGCCCCAGTGTCACAATAGAATCTCTATAACTTTCTGTACAACTTTACAACAGAATTGTACTTCGACTGTTTTGGTGCCAAATTAAGCTCGCCAGAGTTACATAATTGATGTCTACTTTTCTACCAATGAGAGTTTTGTAAAGTCAATTGCAATCACAAAACCCTTTATTATTATTATTATTATTATTATCATCACAGTGTTCAGTTAAAAATATAAACACGGTAATCGGAACTGCAAATGTTCAGAATAGGAAAGTTCGGAATGCCATTGGAATAACCGACCTCCGCTCTAGGTACACGAACACCAACCAACCGGTTTTACCCCACAGACAGTTTTTGCTACGTTGAGGTTGTGAAAGTCGATGTACTATTCTTTTTGCTTGTCGCACAAAGGGATTATGTGTAGGATACAGGGTGACATTGAACATATAGTGAAGCGTGACAGCCATTAGTTCTCTCCCTCCCCAGCATCCCCTTCATCTCCCTGGTTTTCCGACGTCCATAGCTGTAAGGAAATACAAACACGTGTTTATGCTGGAAGCACAGTTAATTACAATTGTCAGGAAAGGGAAGACAGCGTAATTAGTCGTAGCTGTGCAATTTTCTCAGCTAAGAGCAATGCAGAACTGAACTTAATAATAAAGCTAAAGAAAAATAAACTAGAACATGAATAAAAGATAAGCAAGAGGCCAGCACAAGCTGGGAAATTCCACATAAAACTGTTGAGAACAAACTCCACTCTATGTTACAAAAAGAATCTGAGTTTGTTACAGCAGTTTACAAGTGATTCCTAGTTTGAACAAGCAAGCCTAACTGGTCTGGTTACAAAAAGCATCGCAGTTAACACATGCAGTTAACGCCTCAGAAAAAGCTTTTAATGGCACAGAACTGCATCAGCTTTCAGATGCTGAGTCCCACTTCAGAGTGCAGCAGCCTAGAGTGCAGTGGTTTGCCCCATGGTACTCACAGTGAGGTTGTCCCTAAGCAGCTGCATGATCAGGGTGCTGTCTTTGTAAGACTCTTCATTCAGCGTGTCCAGCTCTGCTATCGCTTCATCAAATGCCTAAAAACATAAACACAGCCCTTTCACACTCTGCTTTCTGAAGTCACTTCTGCTTATACAGAGCTTACGAATTTGCCACATTACTATCCAAATTCCGTAAAAAAAGCTTCCAGTATTTTTCTCTTCCACCACAAGAAGAAACGTAAATCAAAGTGAGCACCAGAACCTAGACAGCCAGTGGAAAACAGAAGTCTTCAGGGGTGTCCAGATTAAAGCCCAGAAAAACTTTACTAATCACACCAATATCAAATACTGAAGAGGCAAGAGCACTCTCTGTGTCATGCTGAAAAATGGTTCACACAGCTTCAAGTCAGGTGTAAGACAACACTTAAAAAAAGAGACCTCTATTAAAAACGAAGGTCTCGCTGGTTGAAATAAGCAGTGAAAGACAAAGGTACCATTACTTGGAGATATATACATGTATAGTACATGAGTGAGTAGACAAGAAAATGGAACACAAGATTTTTCGACAGTGGGGAGGAAGGTTTTCAATTTCTTTTCAAAACAGCAGAGGAAATCAGGTATGTTCCACTAGAGATTAACAAAGCCATTCTTCCCATCCATCTGTTACACACAAAAATCAATACTGTGAGTCTGAGAGCCATAAGTGCTATTTCTTCATTCAGGTTTCAAACAGATGTAAGCATTTTAACTAAAAAAAAGCAAGAACAGCAGCAGTGTTTTACAGCAAAACATCACTTCTTGTTACAAAGTCTTACTGAAGTGCACATTAAGAACACAAAGATTCACCTAATGCCAGGTTATTCAAGTTACTTCCAGACAATTTTCACAGACACAAAAAGCTCCATTTAGAAGACTAATCCTATTTTAGGGAGAAGGCTAAGGAAAAAATGACTGGCTATTTGTTTGCAACAACCCATCACAAAAGCTCTTTTTGGTCTCTGGAGAGAGGGACACACATGCATATGGATAACAAGCACATTCCGGGCTACAAAGATGGGCACACAGACAACACTTTATGTACTGGCTAAGTGCTCCAATTTAAATAAATATTTCACTTTAGAAGTGCTAAATTAATTCAAATGTTTTCAATTTTGACACAAACACATTCCAGGAGAATTAGATGGCCATTAAACAGAGGCAATTTGTCTTCCCTGTCACTGGAACAGCTGCAGTAGCAAATTAGCCTTACCCACAGCTAAGCTAGTCCAGCGAACAACTTACCTGAAAATATACAATGACAACAGTTTAATGACAGCATTTTTAAGGAATTTGATATGAAGAAGCATAATCATCTACAAAGTGCTACTGTAACCATGTAATTACCTCCTCAGCCTCCACAAAAAATGGTGATATGAAGAGTCTGCTTACCGTCTTTGCCAGATTACAGGCTTTTTCAGGAGAATTTAGGATCTCATAGTAGAAGACAGAGAAATTTAGAGCCAAACCGAGTCGAATGGGGTGTGTTGGCTGCATCTCTTTCTTGCTAATTTCAAATGCCTCCTGATAAGCTTGCTGGGAGTTTGCTACCGTTGCTGCAAGAAGCAATTAGAACCACATAAATACACAGAACATTTCTCCACTTCACCGGGGAAGCAATTATATTCTCAGCCTAGACTACCATGCCACCAGAAATTCATACAACTACCTGTGCATAGACACTTCTTTCAATGTTTTTACATGCAAAAGCCTTCCACTTGCTGAACTATTAATGCTGAAATAGATTTTTTAAGAGAGACTTAAAATAAAATTAATTCAACGAATTCCAACCAATCTGAATGGACACCAACTCTACTTAAGTCAAAGTGTTCTGGTTTTAAACATTCATTTCCAGCCCAGCTGAAGAAGCCATATTTATCAATAATAAATCCAGAAAAAACCATATGGGGAAGAAGAGGTAACTAAACTGCTGCAGTTAGGTCAGGAACTTTGTATTTCAGGCTGGGGTTTCAGAGCAAAGCCAACAGTCCCTTCCTGGCTAATGAGTAACAGTAAGCTCCATACTGACATTAAACTAAGTTTGCAAGACATGGACTACATCAGCCACTCACAGGCATTCAGCCACAGTTCAGCACTGCTTTCCTGTTTCAGAATTAATTACTTTAAAACCCAGGAAAACCCAATATCCCACATTTGCATGCAGAGAGTTTGCAAACAGTGACGACTTGAGCTGAATTCGTAGTTTAAACATGAGATCAAACAAACTAAGCATTTTCCATGAGAAAGAAACCTACATTCTCCAGGAAAATTATTTTAAACTGCCTCATATGCTTGAAAATTAGCCATTGTGGTCAGGGGCTGCAAGCAGAGTTTGACTGCATTGATGAACATCTGTCAATCACTTCTATTCATTTCGGTGAAGTCTTTCTCCAAAAGTGACTTGCACTGCACCTATCTTCATAACTACAGAGCAGCAGTGAGAAGAAATAAATCCTTGAAAGGGACCGGGGAAAAGTGTTTTTTATACTTGATTCTGCTTGGTCCCCAGAATGAGAGATTTCATTTCTACTTACTTTGCTTATTGTCCCCAGATGCCACCTCTGAGAGGTATCTGTAGTAATCACCTTTCATTTTCAAATAGAAGACCTTGCTTTCTGGCTGCGTGGCGTTGACAATAAGGTATTTATCCAGGAGTTCCTGAGAAAGATTTAAAAAAATGTTATGTTTCCTGAGTCATAAAAATAATGTTTGAAGCAGAGGCTTTGTTACAATGGTGAGCATGAACTGTTCAAACAGTAACAATGACTTCTGTCATGACTTACGCAGACTTGTGTGTTAATCACTTTGCCTACTGTTGTCTAAACTCTGGAGAAAAAAAAAAGAGAAACTACTTGTAGCCTAATCTATGGAGAGCTGAAAACCTGCTATGTTGATCCTACCCACAATTCCCTCCTGCAGGATCTAAAGGCTATCAGGGCTTAAGCTTGCTGATGCAAACCCACATCCATGACCAAACTAATGCAAAGCATCAGCTGGAAATTAGCACATCTGGTCAGTTTTGCTGCCACAAATTTGAATTCTGTGCAGAGCTGTGAAATTGTCCACAAGAAACTAATTCTATCTCCAACTGAAAAGTTTGACAGTGGCACAGGCAGCACATGTGCATTCAGAAAGATGCAAAGATTGACTGCACTGACAGCATCTGCTCCTGACTCATCTTAAGCAAATGGAAAAACAATAAAAGGAATCCTTCTTGTCTGAGTGAAAGAAAGAGCAAAATCAGTCTGGGAGAAGAACTACATACCTTCTCCATTAAAAAAAAGTACTAAACAAGACTCAGGATGTCAGCATTCATCAATGAGAGAATTTAAACAGCGAGCCTTTTAGCAGGACTCATGCCAGTGCCCCAGACCTAAATTCGTTTTCATGGTGAATCCCTTCCAGCCAGCAGCCAGAGGTCTTTAACATGGCCTTGTTTGCTTTTTGCTGCTAAAAAAAATACACTCTTTGATAACAAATTCCCTAAGAAGCAAGCTAAGTGACTTAGGAGCTAGAATTGGACCCAAGTATGTAGCTATGCAAAATTATTCCCCTGCTAAGGTGCTGCAGTGTCTACAGCACTACTAAAATTCCTTAAGCCTCTCTGAAGAATGCTGCAGTACTAACTACTGTTATTTTTGCTGTTGGATTATTACCAGAACATCATTGCAGATATCCTGCAATTCAGCCTCAATTTTCTCACGATATTCTTTTCCCATCTGCTGTTTCTTCTCGTTTCTCTCTGTTTTCTGTTCGATGCTGGAAATCACACGCCAGGACGAGCGACGGGCACCGACCACGTTCTTGTAGGCCACAGAGAGGAGATTCCTTTCTTCATTGGACAGTTCATGTCCCTGCTCAGTGACAGCCTTCATAGCAGCAGCCATGTCATCGTAACGCTCGGCCTGCTCAGCCAGTTTGGCTTTCTGTACCAACTCACTTTTATCCATGGCTGTCCTGCAATTAGCGAGGAATAAAAATAGAGAAAAATGTCTCGATAGTCTGCACTGGGGAAGTTCAGGCTGAAGGGTGAAGCACATCTTACAGTCACTAATAAGAGGGAAATCTATCAACTGTAATAAAGTAATACAAAGGGTTTCTTCTTAAAAATGTATTTGACCTTTTGCCAAATGTGTATCATTTCCATGCGTAAATGACTAATGACAATCCTGACGATATGAAAGCATCCTTCTTCAAAATGCAGCAAAAGTCATATTGGCATCAAGCACAGCCCTATGTGAATCTCTCCTCTTTCCTATACCAGCCACAGCTCAACTGGGGAGATACTAACGAAGAAACCAGCAGGTTGCTGGGGCTTTTTCAGGTTTGTTTGTTTGCTGTTGTTGTTTGTTTGTTTCCCTCCGATGCAATACAACAGCAACTGCTTAGGAGCACTGAAGCACTGGACAGCTCCTCCTGACACTGAAGATTTTTGGCAAGTTAGAGATGTTTCTGTGGGTTTACATAAACCATACCCAGCAAAGCTGTAGTTGTTGGCAACTATGGAAAGTACACTTATAATGTTCTGCCAGAAAATAATGTGGGGCTTTTTTTACATATGCATCAACATACACATAATGGACGATTCTACACAGTTAGGGTGGCTGCAGTCTCAGGTTTTCAAGACCTTTTAAATAACACTGACATTCATAAAATCTGAATGGGACATGGCCCACACGATGGTCACTAGTACAAAACAAATTGGTTATATAGAAACAACTTGTTTATCATTTCTGATAATGCAGTTTAGCAACCAAAGCTGTGAAAACATCACATGGCCACAGGGTCACTGAAGAGCTTAAGCCAGGGAGAATGAATACACCACCCAGGGCCAGGCTCACAGGAGAAAGTAAAGAAGTTTCTTTGCCTTTATCAAAATGGACCTCAATACTTCACAAACTTACAGACAACCCAAATTCATCCATAAAATTTCTCCAGGTGTGCAGGTTCACTTTTGGACACATCCAGAACTGTTTTCTCATCAGTACTGAGCAATAATTATCCTCTCCTACTCCTAAATCCTAATCAATCAGGGCTCTCACTAGACAAATTGTCAGGCTGAGACTTAACAGCCTAAAAACAACTTTGAAAAGAACAATAAAAACCAAACAAGAACAGTAAGTTTACATTTGTATTTCACAGACTTCTGTTCATTACAGAAGCACCTACAGTCCTATTAGAAAGAACCAACATGCTGAAAGTGATTGCTGCAGCCTTTTCCATGGCTCTCACCTTTGAAGATTCCAGTCTGACAGGCTTCTGATGGAGAACATCTTGCACACACTGCTCAGCTTGTATTTTACACCAAGGATCACCTACCTCACTATTACAGAGGAAAACCAGTCCCCTGTACCAAATCCTCAGCCAGGACAATGAGATGCAGACCCAAATTCCCATTGTGTGTATGAGCAGTTTCATACACTGCTCACACTGCCAAGGATGAGTCCTAACTACAAAATTATTTTGAGATGAGCACATTCTGTCCCTTCAGCTGAAGATATTCCACTTTAGCAAAAAAATAAATCACCCAGGATATGAAGTCAAACATTGTTATTTCACATAAGAGTTCCTGAAGTAAACCCAGCAACCAAATGTACCTGCTGTATATCTGCAAGTCACACTCACTCCTGCTTGTGCTTGATCCTTTGTAGATCCTAATGCATCCATCCTTGTAAGGCACTCAAAGTCAGGACACGGAATGCTAAAACCAGCCTCCTGGAAAGGGACCTTTTGCAGACTGGTAAGTAAAGCTGGGCTCTGGTTCAGCTCTGTTTCAAGCACCGTGTTTAAACCAGTGGATTCTGGGACCTATTGAAAGGTGCCACAAAGATGTCAGACCAAAGCCCTCAACAAGACAGGGTGACTGTGGGCAGCCGTGTGACAGCTTGTGGTAAGGCATGATTCATTTGGCTCTCTCTTCCCCAATAAGCTTTTACCCTGGGGATATTATCATTGGTTTCCACAGGCTTATCAAACAGATAGCTCCTGATGATGGAAAAGGTTAAGGAGGATTTGTGATGTGCATTGTTTCTCCCTACTTTGAAGGCTATCATAGCACCAATGCAGAATGAGCCCAAGGAAATCACTGGACCATTTCCCCTCGAGACAACCCATCCCACTTTTCCCTGTTGAGTCTATCAAACCTTGTAAACCATTCCCTTAACTCAGCACTAATTGCAGACTATGTGCTTAAGGCAGGAAGTAATTTGTGAGTGGTATTTCTCTACCCACTCACTAAAATCTGAACATGAGCAAAGTACACCTGAAGAATGCTTTTTACATTACAAGAGCCAACTTTAAGCAACAGGACATTGAAACTAAACATTTTCAGAGCACTTTCAGTTTCTTCATTGCCTGTGCAGCTTCTAGAAGTATTTCTACCACAAACATCTTATCTTCTCCTCTTCTTCTATGGAATGTGATTGTTATGTGGAAGCAGCCTGCTTGTTGAAGTGCAGAGGCAAGTAGCTCCAACTGAGTTTACATTTTGCCATTGAAAAGTCAGTTTTATCTTTGATCTGCACTTTGCCAATAGTGGTCTAATCTGTAGACAAGTCATCTGTGCAGAATTCCGTTTACAAACAATATAGAGTTTAGTTTTGAAAGGGTGCAGAGTTTGTTTTATCAAGCTTACTGGCATATTTATATTTAGATGCAAGACAGTTCACGGCAGTCAATGGGTTCATATAAGGACACATGAAGGAAATCACAAAGGGAATTGCTCATGAAGGAAAACACGGGGGCACAAAGACCTAATGGATAAAAGAGATCCAGAAACCAGTTTAACATATCAATTATACAAGTAAAATACCAGCACAAAGATTAGAATGTTGCTTCTCATCAAGCAACTTTTCTCAGCACTGTAAGTAATTTATGCACATGAAACTCATTTATGCATATATGAAACTCAAACTCATCACTAAAGATGGAGCTCCTGAGAACTTCACTGGCTTAGTTTTGACATAAGAATTCAGTGTACAGGGGCTTGAGTTTGGTTAATTCATGTTGTATCTGTACTGTTAGTAGGCTTGCTATGAAACACAAGTATTATTCAGAAACATGGACTGAACAGAACTTAAATGCAGTAAGAAAATCATTGCCCACACCAAAATATCTGCCAGTGACAGTAAGCCTACCATTATTTCCTTCCCAGGATGCTGCATAAAGGAACACTTAAAATCCTCATTTGATTCTCCATTGCTTACCTTGTTAGAAGTTTGGAGAGAGCTTTGCAGAGCTATGCTGGCTTGAGCTCCAAAAGAGGGAAGTGTTTGCCAGAAGGAAAAAAGATACAAGGAAAGGAGTGATGTTTGAAAAGGCAAAGAAGCAACTATCAGTCATAACTGGTCCCTCCCAGAGAGGAGATGAAAGCCACACTCTAACAATGGACCAGTGTGCCACAGTCTGAAACAAGCACAGCCTAGAGCTAAAAATACACCTAGGCCACACACAGAAGCCATCTACCAAAGGTTACCTGCAGCTAGGAGCAAAACACAAGAGGTGGTGAACAGGAGGCTGACAGGAATGATCTATTCTAGCACTGATAAAGCCATGCCATGGTGGCAAAGGGAAAAGAGGGAAGATGGAAAAAGGAGCAGAGACGTGCAGATCACAGCCATGGAGGAGTCCTGAAAGTTGCCTGTTCTAAGCAGAAGATTCTGATATTAGATGCATTAACACAGTTCAAATTCTTAAGACACTGTCTTCTTAAGAATCTGTCCAACACAACTTAGTAGCCCTTCAAAAAGAAGTGGCTGGACACTGTTCACAATGAGGAATGCCAACCACTGCCCAGCAGTCACAGCCAATAGCACCAGCTGCCAGAAATTTTAATCACCTGAAGTCCCACACTCAAAATGCAATTTTTTTACTACGTTTTTCCCTCTATCTCCCATACAGCCTAGAGCTCTTTCAATCTCTCTTACAAATGCAGAAGAGCATGTATGCAGGCACCGTAAGTTACAAGTGCTTACTCCCACCCCAGAAAAGCTTTATGTCTGTGTGGACAAGACTGAAACACATCACAGAGCATCAAAGGTAAAGGTCAGAACCTGTAAAACTCATTAGTTTGTAGCTGCCTGCACGTTTCAGTGGAAGATGTGGTGAGAAGGGGATGGTGTGACCAGCCTGGGAACAGCACCTGGAGTCAGTGCACCCATGGATCTTTCAAGAGTGGATGGACACACAGAACTGGAGGTTTACATCCCATCAACAGCTGAGGGGTAAAACATGCAGCTACTGCTCCTCAGAAGACTGCAGAATGTCGAGAACTACAGCTTACTCCTCAGCACTTCCTCCACCCGCTCTGTAGCCTTTATTGTTTCCCATTCCAATGGGCTCTTTAGGACAAAGCCAAAACGGATCAGAACTAACTGTGCTTAAAGTCTGTAAAAATCAAATGAAAACTGACACTGAAAATAATCTGGCTTATGTAACATATCGAACTGACAGGACAATACTAATAAGCTTACGTTAGTCTGAAGTCTGCTGTTCTTGATGACCTGTTCTTGTGACGCTAATTAAGTCATTGATTTTTGTGCACTGTTTTTCTCTCTACAGCAAGCATGAGAATCTATCAGACAAACACTTCCACTTTGTAGGAAAGAACTGGTGAGAAAGCCGTGTAGATATTGGTTTGACATACTGGTCCCTAACGAGTCGAGCAGAGCTGCAGGTTAACAGACCTGCATATTTCACTGTGAGAACGGAATACAAGATCAGATTTGGTGAAATGGGAGGCAATCATACTTCCCAGTCACAAGCTCTGTAAATCCACTCAAATTCTAACAGGAAAAGCAGCAGATTGGTACAGAATTTGCAGTTCAATATTCCCACAATATGTGAACATACCTTATTTGATTTCTGGATGGGCAATTCATTGCGAAATTAAACATTCACATGAGGTGAGTGGTATTTCAAGCTACAGTTCTATAACTACAGAGAGTAAGAGCTTTGGAGACATTATTTCTGAAATAAATAGAAAATCATTCTCCATCATTCAGGTAGACACATGCTGACACAAGTACCTGCACGATGGGGATGGCATTCCCTGTCAACCAGACATTGCCTCCAACATTTATTTTTTACAGGAAATGGAATGCAACTCTGTCAGTTGAGTACAAGGAACCTTCCTTGCTTTACTGCAGTATTAGGCATTTGATTTTATTAGTTGTGTTTCTCTACCTGGTTCCCTCAAAGGCTACCATGGATTGTTAAATAACTGATTAGAAAATGAATGGCTCTGGTAAGATCTGAACAGTAAAATCTTCCTGTCACAAGCTTGGCTATAACAAGTTCAGTAAAATATCCTGCAAACACAATGAGGGAAAAAGGAAAATGACTTCACAGCTGTGATATTCTTGCTGACCTTGTGCAGCACATAACTTCAGCCTCCTCTGCATCTACCCTGGCCTTTGGCTCAAATCTCTATGCAAATGTTGAGATAAAATTAACATTCTATAAAGCCATGCCTCACCCTGCTCTGGCCATCTGCTGCCATCATTACTTGTTGCTACCTAAAATTGAATAAAATGACACTCAATGGTTTTCAATCTCCATAGAGAATTACAAAATGCCTTTGACCACTACCAACAGCATGTGGGAACACTGATATTGTATGGACATCTTAAATTTAGTGACAGCAGCCTTGTTCTTCCTAATGTCAGGCTGAAAAGCAGAGCTCTGCTCCCTGCCTATGGCCCTTTGCTCAGGACAGCTGCAGGTGGAGACACGCTGGCACTTCCACAGCACAACATCCCCCCATGGCAACACCTTTTCATTCCAACCAGCAGAATTGTTTTTGGCTAGAATCCAGGTGGAAATAGTGAGTTAACCCAAAAAATCTTCCCCTAGGCATAAAGTTCACGCCAAACTGATGTATTCATATCACAGGTTAATCACTTTTGTTAATAATAAACTGACAGTATTTATATTACAGGGTGGGGCAAGAAGTGTGGCCATATAACAGACACACTACTGTAATGCCTGGTATTAGGATACCACACACATCAGAGTAGGAGCTTTTACCTCATTAACCAAATAATTATTTACTGAACTCCTCCTCATCCAAGTTTATTCACATGCATCACAAAAAGCTGCATACTGGCACAGGCCTGCTCAGGAAAAAATAAAAAGACTCAACATCAAAATAGCAGAGATCAGAACATGCGGTACTGACATAATGAGGTTGAGAAAACCGCACCAGGCCCATCTGTGCAAAGAGTCTATCACTTTATTGGTACCAATTTAATAAACAAAATATGATACAGGGGATATTTTTGCAGTCCTTTAATATGAAGGGAAAAAAGGTACTCGCATTCTTGTTTTCTTTTCTAGACCAGATTATTTCTCATTATTGCTTTAAAATACAAGTAAGCTCATCTTTTTCATATAAAAGTATTATAATTTCTGACTGAAGTGTCCTGCGTTAGTGAACACGTGAAAACACAAATATTCCTACAGCCACTGAAGATACAAAGCATTACAAACGTTCCCAAAGTCTCTGATATTTTTCCATGGGAATTTAGTTTTTATGGTGCTGCATGATGTGTTTTTTGTTTTCCTATCACTGGAAAAGGTATTTTAACTATTAATAAGAAATCTACCTGAAAGCAACAGATTTATATTGTGATGTTTGCGTGAGATGCATTTATGCCAATACAGCGATTGTGTGCCACTGTCATTTCATCATCCCGATTAATTCCTGGTTATACATACCTCAAACAAAACCCACGGCCGTTAGATCTGGGCTACTGCCCAGCCCTTCAGTAGGCCGGGACTGGCTTGAACCAACCTTCTTTCCCTGTGGAGTCCTCCCTAAGTGCATCTCTATTCCCAAATGGACATGAATGATCAAAACGAGAAAAAAAATACTAAAAGCATTTTGTTCCCTTCTAAAGCGCTCATACATGGCCACGACCACCTCCGGCTCTGCGTGGGCCGGCTCACAGCCACCGGCACGGACACGGTAGCTGCGCTCTGCCGAGCTGGGCACGGAGCTCCCGGCTCTGCGAAGCCCGAGGCCGGCCCAACCCCGTGGCGGTGTGGGCGAGCTCTGGGCAGTGGCGGCTGCCGGCCCCGGCGTGGCGGGGCTCGCTGTCGGCCGCGGGCGCGCAGCCCTTCCCGCCGGGCGGGCCCAGGTGAGCGCGGCCG